>JACBWV010000626.1:28103292-28220693 GCA_013435795.1 Chlamydomonas sp. ICE-L
CTACCTTATCCAAAACACCCTAACACCACCCTTCCCCTCCCCACCCATCCCCTTCTCACAACACCAAACCCCTCCACCTTATCACACACCATACCCCTCCCTTATCCACACCACCCTACACCACCCGTACCACTCCCGCGACATCACCCTCCTCTTACCCCTCCCTACCACACCATCCTCTGAGTACCCTCCCCTCCCCACACCCATGCCGCATTTTACCCCTCCCTTGGCCACACCACGCCTACCCCTCCCTATCCACACCAACCCAACCCCTCCCTTATCCCACACCCCCAACACCTCAATTATCCACACCTCCCTGAGCCCCTCCCCTTATCCACATCGCCACCCTTCACCACCCTACCCCGTGTCACCACACCGACCTACCCCCTCACCCTAGCCCATAAGCCAACCCCTAACCCTCCTTATCCAAACCACCCTACCAATCCCTATCCACACACCCGACGACCCGCCCTGACCCCCTCCCTCCACCACCCACCCTACCCCTCCCCTCCTACAGCCACCCGACCATCCCTTATCCACACCGACCCACCCCCTCCTTAGTCCACACCACCTACCCACACCACCAACCCATCCCTTCTCCCACCGGACACCTACACCACGACGCACCCCCACTACCCGCGTCGCCTGCCCCTCCAGCACCACGCGCTACCCATCCCCTCCCCACACCACTACTTACACCATCCCTTCGTTCCATCACCACCCTAGCACCACCTACCCGCTCCCTCGACACACACCCAACGCGAATCTCTTCTGACACACCACCCTACACCACCCTACCCGCTCCCCACACCACCCGACCCCTCCCTCACCACACCACCCCTCACCTCACCACACCACCCCTCACCTCACCACCCCTCAACACACCACCCCTTAACACAGCACCCTACCCCTCCCATCCTTCCATCAAGTGTGGATGAAATGTACTACACCGCACGTGCCAAAGTTTCGAGTCAGCCTCATTATTTGAAGCACATGTTCACAAAAGCAAAGGGCCCGTGGTACCTTGGTTTCATACTTCACTGTAGCACGAAATCAGGGCCCTTGTCGGTTAAACGATTGTTTGGGGCTCAGTTCATCAGTGCTTTTTCTTTTTAAGCCCTTCCTATACAGTTGGGCAAGTCCCTTTAGCCTATTTGGCCTACCCCTGGACTGTAACATACATACATAAATGCTTGCAGGTGGGAATTCCTAGTGTCCAACGGGGACGTTGTTCGTATGCACAGTGATTGCCAGGATCTCTATCAACATAGCATCAAGGTTGAGAAGGAAGGCAAGGGTGCAGAAAATGTTGGACCGCGGATGTCACTTGTATTCAAGCAAAGGGCGAAGGATGAGAATGGTGTGTATCTTTGAGCACGAGCAGTTTGCATGTGGATTTTCACAAGTGGAGGAGGCAGAGGACGTGGACCAAGAGTTCATGACCCTTTCTCCAAGTAATAGACTTGTTGACTGACATGAGCCCAATAGTATGTAGACTAAGACCAGGGAGTGCGAGTTCCTTTCTTTCTTACTTGAACTTGAACTTGGTAACATAGCTTCAGTCAGCAATTTGGCTGCTCGCCTTCGGCAGTATAAAAACTAATATTACCAGGAAACTGTAAACGCGAGCAAATCATTTGTTCCCTTCATTTTCCTTCTTCTTCTTCTGAACGATAAAAAACAATACGGTACCAGGGTACTTCCAAGCGCGCGCTTTTGCGTGCTGGCGCACTGCCTTTTTGAGCCCCACTGCGCATTTCGCACAGTTTTTTGCTACCCCCTGTGGGCACAGCAAGCATTTTTTGCGCTTTTCGCACTACAAAGCGCAGTCTTTATTTTTCCAAGTGCGCTAAAGCGCTGGCCAATTTGGTGAATGGAAGTACCCTGGCCGGTACAAAAAACGAATCATACCTTGAAAAATACTTAATCCAATCTCTTCATACATTCATGGATGAACAGAGGAAGCTTCGCCCAACCTTCTACTTCTAGAGTGCACATCAGGTAATTTAGAGGAATCTTTTAAATCTCAGATAGCGAAATCAGGTTTTGATACCGGTACTTTCTTCTCGAATTCGTTAAGGCTTCGCCAGTACATTCAAAGACCACACGTTGTCAATTTGAACGGTTCCAGAATCACATGGGTGACACTCTCGATCCTTCCAAGGAACAGTTGGATGTTTCCATGTATCAGTTTCCATTGGTCGGGCCCTAGGGGGCTATGACCTAAGCGATGGATACGCGAAACGGTGTACATTTTGGGCTTTTTGTGTGTGTGTTTGTTTGTTTTGCCGAAAACGCCAGTCAAATTAGCCGGTAAAACTGACTTCCCTCACATCTAAGTGACCCGTGTTCGATTCTCGAGGGGTCGACTTACCTCGGAATTCACTTTTCGCGTACGGATCTAGGGACCTTGAGCATGTCCACGATTTCCCCTATCGCAGCTCTTTGCATCCGCTCATTGTGCTTGACAAGGGAATCTGCTTTTTCGCACTAGTACCTGCAGATTGCGCAGTAGCAACTGTAGTCTCGGGGATTGCTGCACCTGCCTGCATTGAACTTCGGGGAGTCAGTGAGCTATTAACTCCATTAGCCTTATCCTACCAGGGTACTTCAAATGGCCAAATTGGCCAGCGCTTCAGCGCACATGAAAACAAAAAAGCTGCGCTTTGTAGTGCAAAAAGCGCAAAAATTGCTTGCAGCGCCCACAAGGGGTTGCAAAAAACTGCGCTTAAAGCGCAGAGGGGGTCAAAAAGTCAGCGCTCAAAAGCGCAGAAGCGCGCGCTTTGAAGTACCCTGTATCCTACTAATATAAAACAGGCTTGATTAGTTTCAGATTCATATCTAAGGTTTCTAGTTAAATATATGTAAAAGTAATAAAGACTTTTAAAAAAGTCGAAATCAAAAAATTAGAAAACGCTGAATTCGAGGATTCGAGCAATCGAGGATCGCCATATCCTACTAATATATACAGGCCACCAGGTGTAATAATGATGCCATTTGTACAAGCGTCACAAAGTCAAGCATAATTCATTATTACCGCCCCTCCATGCCATGGGTAGCGACTTCGGTACATCAGGCGTACTGCCGGATGCGGCAAACGGAGGCGCCAAACGGAGGCGCCAAACGGGTGCGCCAAACGGATGCGCAAGGGAACCTAAGGGTTCGCCCTACAAAGTGCATTTGGACCGCACCAACTGACGTTTGCAAACGACAGGCAGCTCGATAAACTCGCAAATACAGTCACCTATTCTCCGACTCGAAGCAAATTACAGACAAGTTGTATTTTCAGTCACGTCACCTCATATTCCAGGTAGATTTAAGTCAAACTGCGCCCCAAACCACTTGACGTAGGGATTCGACAGTCAAGTCATCCCGAAGGAGACTGCCTAGTCACACCCGGAGGGTGCACAGCCCCAGTTTATGAGGTAACGCGCAACTGTGTACCAAAGCGCGGTATACGAGACACACATTCCCCAAGAACAGCCAAGAACAGCCACGAGGGCAGCAACAAGGTTACACACCGCACACAAAACAACCCAAGTTACCGCCCCTCCATGGTTTCAGCGAGGCTACCCATCCCCATCCCCAGCCACCAGCGGATCCCTTGGTCCAATTGGTCCAATCCAACACAAGGGCGGTCACGATGGGATTGCTTAGCAAGGCTAGGGGATTGCTTAGCAAGGGCGGTCACGATGGGATTGCTTAGCAAGGCTAGGAGTCAAGGACCCCTATCTCAGTATTCTGAAGTCCATGTATATTCATGTTGTTTTCCAAGTTCGCCTACATGGGGACATTGGATCCTCCTTTCCATCCCTTGTAGGAGTTAAACAAGGAGACCCCCTATCCCCACTCCTATTCGGTCTGTTCATTGATAGAATTGAATCGTTCCTCCAATCCAAGCTCTCAAATGTAGGGGCTGAGCTTAGGGGAAAGATTCTGCAACTGTTACTTTATGCTGATGACCTAGCTATAATGGCAGAATCCCCGGCAGATATGCAAGCGATGCTTGACTGTCTGAGAGATTTCTGTGAGGCTACTAAGATGGCTGTGAATATAAAGAAAACTGAGATTGTCGTTTTCAACAAGCAATTCTGTGATGAGGCCCGCATGGATCCTGATTACAAATTTGTCTATGATGGAGCACAACTTTCTACAAAGTTATCTTTTATCTACTTGGGATCCCTCTTTGTGGATGGTGACTCAAGCAATCGTGCAAAAGCTGCTTTTTCTAGGATGCTCACTAAGGCCCAAAAGGCACACCACATGCTCCGTAGGCGATGCCATACTATGGAGATATACAATATTGATATTCTCACCCACCTGTTTGATTCTCTTGTACAACCTATCCTGAATTTTGGCTGTGAGGTGTGGGCTCCTTCTATTCTGAACAACACACTTATCTCAAATGACCATGCTTGTGAGAAATGGCATAGAGGTATACTTAAACAAATGTTGGGTGTTTGCCAATCTACTACATCTAATATTATCATGGAAGAGCTGGGTAGAACCCCGTTGTGTTTTGCTTGGCTTAAACAAGCTTTGCGCTTCTGGAACAAGACCATACATAAAGAACCTGAGGATCTCATTAGAATGGCTCTTGAGGAATCTTTTGACTCCAACACTGGCTGGGTTCATGACTTGCGTTGTGCTCTCCACAAGCTAGGATCCAGTAAAAACATCAACATTTTGGAGGCTGTCGATGTCGAAGGTATTATGTCTGAAGTTTTTGAGTCATGGAGGTTTAAGTACCCAAGTGACACCAATGCAGTTAGAGACATCCCTGATGAGAGAAGGGTTGGCTTTAAACGCCTCCGATACCAAAAATGGTTCGCAGCCAACAGCAATGATGAGAATGGCTTGATTCCCTTTACATCCGCCTTACATAAGCAGGATCAGATTCGTTCTATAGCACAGTTTAGAATGGGTTCCCATTGGCTGAACACAGAAAGAATGAGGGTGGTGGATAGAGCACACATCCCTCGCTCAATGAGACACTGTCAAATGTGTGGGTTCCAAAAACCTGAGGATGAAATGCATATGTTTGAGTGCCCTTTTTATAATGATATTCGCCTCCGCTACCAGAAGCTGTTTACAGATATTTATAGGCATGTCCATGAGGATACCAACTTAACCGTATGGAATGTGGAATTCTGCGATTCCACATTCATAACCTTTATGAATGGAAATGGCACTAAGTCTTTTTGGAGCAACCTAGCCGACTATCTTTCTACTTGTAGAAGAGCAAGACAGGAAGCCCTGGACTGCTTAGTGGCACCGTAATTTATCATCCCTTTTTTTCTTCTTCTTGTGACTTCTCATTTGTTAGCTTCTTACCTCCGCCACTGTAAGTGGTTGAGATCTGGGTCCGGCTCTAAGGGGTTTAATACCTACGCCACCAAAACGGTGGTTGGGAGTTTGGTTTGTTTGTCCTCGACACACCCCTGATGTAATGGGGTTTTTTGCTTTGTGGGTGCTTTTTCTTTTTGTTTAAAGCACAGAGTCTCATACACCCTCGCGGTGTCAAGTAGACTTTAACATGTAATGTAATGTAATGTAATGTAATGTAATTGAAATTGAAATTGTTACATCCGTGTAATACCGTAATTCATAGGACGTGAAGTTAAGGACACCACAGCTTAAGCCGGATCTAGCTATAGTCACCGTAGGGCCACCTCAGTAAAAAGAATCACCATCGATGCCTGACTGGCAGGCACCGTAGCCACATCATGCCAGTGCAGCTTAATACGGGGGGTTTTCACCCCCAGTTGGGAAGCACCAACACAATGCAGCTGGCAAGACAGAACCTGAGGGGGGGGGGCACGGTCTGTGCGCTAGTCCCCGGGTATCGACCCGGGGTGTGCTTCCATAAAACGTCTGCACTGTAAAATACTCTGAAAGCTAGTAATGGTGTGGGAGTGGACTTTGTCCGCCAGTTTAAGGGCACACGGTCGCTTACGTCCAAGTGTAGTCATAGAAGTCAAAAAAGAGGTTGGAGTACCAGTTGTTCCAATGGTGATAACTTCGTAGTGAACGAGGTATCCAGCCGATCTAAGGCCAATTACTAACGCTTTTAATGTAAGTTCTTTACAACGGTGTAAGCACGATAGCGGAAAAGATGCTATTAAGCGCAACAGGCGCAATCATATAGAATAGAGATATGTGCTGCAAGGTACTGCAGTCACGTGCAGGCCACAGTTAGCCTGTGGCCTGGTGGCAGGCAACACGGGACCAGGAGGGAACAGGTACCGGTATGCACTTTGCCAACTCAGAGACTGATATATAAATCAGTCAATAACAAACGCAACATGCTGGGCGTGTTTAGTGATAAACTTAGTTGCATGGTTGGTATCAGAGCAGTATCCAAGCTCAAGAAGCCAGAGTTCTTTACCAGCCATACAGGTAGGAGAGTCTATGTCAGGTAGGACGGCAAGGTCAGGTCTCATTCTCTGCCAGTCCTCTACAGTAATAGTGGGGGGGCGTAGCCAGTCAGGGAGACGTTTGCCCAGGACCCCCCTGGGGAGGTCCTCTTCCTTGCCAGCGTCCATGGTCATTCTGCGGGATCCCAGGGCTCCAGTGCAGATGGCCTTGTGGATGAGTCGCACTGCGGCGTCGTGTCTCTTGATGTAGAGCCTCTTGAAAGTCCGGTGTGGGCAGCCCGCCAGGATGTGGCCCGCTCCGTCCTCACAGGTGCGGCAGATGGGGCATAGGGGGTTCGTGGGTGGGTGAGTGCTGGTAATATAAGGAAGTTTCCAGCGGAATGCAAGTTTACGGTTCCACAGTCTACCCCAGCGGGATTTAAGGATGTGGAATTTAGTTTTATGTTGAATAAGGGTTGAGGTCCAAAATTTATTACTTGCATGAGGAAGTTGGTGGGGAGTGTTATCGGCCCAGGTGGTTGGTTTGCATAAATCCCTTTAAGAGGGTGTTGACAGAGGTGGCAGCTAGTGGGTAGGTTAGAGGTGATACCTTGTGTAAGGTCAGGTGCTAAAATGCGTGGGGGAATATCTCCCATGGATGTGCGAGGAGGTTGAACTGTGGGCCAGTAAACGTTGTGGCGGGGGATTTCCCGAGTGTTGTCAGTAAAAGTGGTGGAGGCAGGGTGCTCAGCTGCCTTGCGTGCCAGTATGTCTGCCCTGTCATTTCCAAGGATACCTGTGTGGGAGCGGACTTTGCAAAGAGTGGTGTGGGAGCCATGCAAACTACGTTGAATAAGGTGTTTTTGAATCGATTGCAGTAGTTCAGCATGAATAGAACGGGTTGCTGTGGTAGGGTCATGAATCATTTTTTTATAAGTTGAAGAACTTGTTCAATAACTCATGTGTAACTAATGAAATAATGGTGCGTGATTGTCGTGCTATATTGATTCTTGACCCCCCAAATATTAAATTTTACGGATGAGTAAGCACCTGCTTGTACTGCCACTGCTAATTGACGAACATAATACGACCCCCTGGTGCAAGTTTATAATTTATTCCACAAAAGCTTTGCACAGGCGAATGTGTATACACAATACCGGTAGCCATCGGCATTCCTGGCGATGTAAATGATAAGGAGTACGAAAACATTCAGCACGACCCCCTGGGTACCCCCGGCCCCCGGGGTACCCTCGGGTAACCGTCCGCGGGGCGGGCACCCTACTATATTGGGGGTCCGGTGGGTCCAGAGGGGAGGGGTGACACGAGGTGGGGGGCCTACGAATTAGACTTGGACTCGGCATGATAGGGTTTCAAAGGGCCGGGAAGGTGAACCTCTGCTTAGAACAAATGGTCAGTTTTGTCAGACCGACCATTTTTTCCAGGAGCAAGCATCTCTTCTGGGAAACTTTGCGCAAGTTGCCCCTCGGGATCCTAGCCCCCATGGAGTCACCTCCGGCTTCTTCGGTGGCCGCAGGTGAGAAATATATCAGAGTAACAAGGGCGTGACCGCCCTTGTGTTGGATTGGACCAATTGGACCAAGGGATCCGCTGGTGGCTAGGGATGGTAATGGGTAGGCCCGCTGTAACCATGGAGGGGCGGTAACTAGGGTTGTTTTGTGTGCGGTGCGCGGTGTGTGTAACCTTGTTTCTGCCCTAGTGTTAGGTATGGGGATCCGCTGGGGATGGGGAGCTAGGGTTGTTTGGTGTGCGATTTGCGTAACCTTGTTGCTGTCCTCGTGGCTATTCTAATGAACGTGTGTCTCGTTTAACGCGCTTTGGTACAGTTGCGCGTTACCTCATAAACTGGGGCTGTGCACCCTCCGCCTGTGACCAGGCAGTCTCCTTCGGGATGACTTGACTGTCGAATCCCAACGTCAAGTGGTTCGGGGCGCAGTTTGACTTAAATCTACCTGGAAGACGAGGTGACGTGACTGAAGATACATCTTGTCTGAAATTTGCTTCGAGTCGGAGAATGGTTGACTGTATTCACGAGTTTATCGAGCTGCCTGCTATCAGCTTGGATAACACTCCGGAGAGTGGACTTAGTGTGTGCAGCACGCCAATCTATAAATGCGGAGACGAGAATAAATATTACAAAAGATAGTGGAACCATAAAGGGACACCAGCGGAGGAAAGGGGGGGCGGTAGCCTGGAACCTGATCAGGGTACAGGTTAGACAGCGCGTGTCAGAAGAACCGATGACGCAGTCAACAGTAAGCTGACATAGTACTGTCAGGACCGATAGTTCTAAGGAAGTACATAAGTAGTCACCAAGTCATAAAACGCGTGAGAGCACCGCAATTCATGCTGACACTCCACCTATGACACAGGTGACATACAATACTACTTCTCCACCTACGGCACTGGTGAGAACTATATGTAACAGATTGAAAAAAAAAATCAAAGAACTCCGAAAATTCGAGAGAACTTCAAATGGAAACCCAAAGGTTTATAGGAAGGAATGAAACACGGCAAAAACCAAAAATTGCCAAGTTAGAAAAGGTTGAAAACCAAATATCAAAGATGGGTAACAACGGTATAGAAAACCCGATCCGGGAATAGGAACCTAATGCCATACAATGATAACCAAAGAAACCGATGTAACCAAAAAAAAAATTACCCTAAGAAGAAGCGGTCATCCCAAGCATCCGCATAAACCTCCAGAACACAGCAGGATCAAGGGGCTTGGTGAAGGGGTCAGCACAGTTGTCCTTGGTGTTAACATAGGCAACATCTAGTGAACCGTCCTCCACCAGCTCCTTGATGTAGTGATGAATAACATCAATGTGCTTGCTGCGAGGGAGGAGCTGCCAGTCATTGGCCCATCTCAGAGACCCTATGTTGTCACCCTGAATGGTAACTAAATCACAAGGCAGACCCAGATCCACCCTCAACTTCTTCAACCATTGCACCTCCCTGGCAGCCTGAGACAGGGCCTGATACTCAGCCTCACTAGAGCTAATGGCAACTGTAGGCTGCCTCTTGCTCATCCAGTTCACTATGCACCCTCCAGCCAGGACAGCAAAGCCAGTCTGAGATCTCCTGTCAGACCCATCATCAGCAAAGGATGAGTCACTAAAGACAGTAAAAGAGAAATCAGGGCTGTGTGTGTAAGTGAGTCCCAGGTGGGAATGTGACCTCAAATACAAAAGCAAACGCTTGGCTGCCTCCCACAGGGGGACGGTAGGGTGAGCAGAAAACCTGGACAGGTAGCTCACAGCAAAGGCAATATCAGGCCTGGTGCAAGTAGCCAGGTATAGCAAAGCACCAACAAGAGAGAGGTACTGGCTATTAGAGGACAGGGGTTCTCCAGGTGGGTCAGTGACGGTGGACTTGTCCATGGGGGCACCAAACCTGGGCTTGGCAGCAGCAGTCAGACCAAACTGCTCCACCAGATCAACAATGTAGGAGTGCTGGGAGAGGTTGATCTGAACACACCTGCCGTCAGAGTCAAGTGTACAAGCCATGTCCAAGGAGAGGAACTGAACCGGCACACCCATCTCTTTGACCTCCCAGCCAGCTTTCTCCATAGCCTTGATCAGCAAAACATACCTATCCAGCTCACTAAAAGCACAGATAAAATCATCAACATAGGTTAGGACATAGCTCCACCCACCATTAGAATCCCTCCTAAAATACAGAGCAGGTTCCGCCTTGCACATAATAAAACCATGTGCAACCAAAACCCGCTTGACATCCATACTCCAAGCCCTGGGCGCCTGTTTCAAACCATAAAGGGACTTGATCAGCTTGCACACAAGGGGAACACCGTTAGGACCAAGTACCTTAAAGCCCTCAGGCTGGTGGCAGTACAGGTCCAGACCAGGTTCAAGGGGAGCATTCAGAAATGCAGTCTTGATGTCCAGCTGCCGAACAAACATCTTCCTATGAGTGATGGCAGCCAAGAGCACCCTCAGACCTGCTTTAGAAGAAACGGGGGCATAAACATCATGAAAATCCAACCCAGGACGCTGCAGAAAACCACGAACCACAAAACGTGCCTTGAAGCGAATAGAACCATCAACCCCAACCTTCTTCACAAATAACCACCTGCCAGACAGGACCCTCTGTTTAGGAGGCAGTGGAGTGAGCGCCCAAGTGCCATGGGCATGTAGGGACGCCATCTCATCCTTCATAGCAAGGAGCCATTGATCCCTGTTAGGGTTGGTGGGAAGCATGGCAGCTTTGAAGGTCAGTTCAGTGGAAGTGGAAATGTATGCTCCCACGTACAAGCAGTGTACTTGTACATGAGCAGCGGGGATATCAGCAGTATCAGCAGTAACCGGTAGTATAGCCCCCAGTGCAGAACTACTGCCTAGTTGAACAGGGCCGGCCTTATTTGCCTCTATATCAACGAAGCCTGGGTCGACCGGAACACCCCTGGGGTGTTGGGCCCCAGGGCTGGGGTGCTGGGCCAGCCATACGCAGTATGGGAACCCGACCAGTGTTCCAGATCATCACTTGCACTATCGGCAACGGCTACATCATCACATGGGCTTGACCCGAGTAATCCACCAGGGACGACAGGAGGCGTCTGAATGAACGACACCCGCGAGCCATCCGAGGTGGTCGGAGGTTGGCGACTATTAGTCAATGGACCTGATCCAGGTACCACTATGATCGAAGGCTGTCGTAATCCTAAATCTTCACCGACGAAATGTGGCGCAGAGGAGGGCCTGGCGACCCCCTGCGATTCGGCTAAGATTTTATCTGAAAGAACTGCAGAATCTCGCCCGCCCAGTGCCTTCACACACAATACAGCACCATCAGCCCCTGACCTGGGACGCAAGGTCATCCCATGATCAGGGCAGCGGTCGACAATTGGGGTTAGCAAAGGGTCAAGGGAATTAACCGTAGGCACAGGCATATGTCCGTTGATAGCGGCAGGGATGCGAGAGACATACGGCGACCCGTCATAGGGAGATAGCCCAGGAATACAGTTATGATCAAACTGCTCATAGAAGAGTACATCACGACTCTCTACTACCTGGCGCAACTTAGGAACCCAAACAAAATAACCCTTACTCACCAGGGAATACCCAACCAGTCTACCAGATAACGCCCTTTCGTCCAGCTTGTTGCGCTTCTTCCCATTGACTAACGTAACGTAGCAAGGGCATCCGAACACGCGCAACATCGACACATCAGGCTGAACCCCAAAGAAAAGCTCATGAGGAGTCTTATCTCCCTGATTGGGCAAGCGATTACGAAGGTAACACGCAGCTAGGAAGGCATAGGGCCAGAAAGACTTAGTTAGCTTAGACTCCAGGTGGATGCTCCTAGCTATAGACTGTAAGACCCCATTGTACCTCTCCACAGTTGCATTCTGCTATGCAGTGTATGCCAAAGATAACTCATGCACTGCCCCAACCGATATCAGCCAATCCTCAAACCACTTTACTATAAACTCCTTAGCCCTGTCAGACCTCAGGCACTTAAAGGCAAACCCGTGCAGCTGATTCATCCATCTGAGGATGATAGTCTGAACTGCTAAGAAAGCTTCATCCCTGGTCCTCAAGCACAACACTTCAGCATAGCCAGAGTGTTGGTCTGTGAGGCACAGAATATAAAACTCCCCACGCAGACCTCTAATATGAACTGGCCCCATGATGTCCAAGTGAAGGCGTTGGAGAGGTGCATTGATCGGAGTAGTGCTTGCTTTAGGAAAAGGGAGACGTTTGCCCTTAGCCTTTTGACAAGCATCACAAGGGATCTTAGCCAGTTTTTGGACCTGGTTGAGTGAGAGGGGTAAGTTCTTAACCATACCCTTCTTGACAAGTCTGTGCATGGCATCATAGCCGGGGTGACCCAGCCGCCTATGCCACAGCCATTCAGGAGTGGTAGGGATAACAACTCCACCGTCCTCATCAACATCAAGTGCAAAAGCTGGGTAATTGTCAGCACCAAACGAACAGCCACTGGTGGTGTAACAAGGCCTACATGCAAACTTGTAAACACCATCACCGGAGGCAGGGAAGGACCAAAGAATAGAAGAGCCCTGAGTGGCAGTGCAACTAATACTATCAAAAGAAATCTTGCAGTGGAGAGAATGTGCCACAGCATTTACTGACAGGAGGTTCACCGGACAGTGAGGTATGTAGAGAACATTAGTTAGAATGATTGGTGTTGGTAACCAATCACTACATAACTCAATGGATCTCTTACCTACTGCCCGTTGAACCACACCATCACCAAATCGAACTGATGGCAGATTCAGTGGAACATCAAACACAGTGGACAAAGATCTATCACCTGTGATGGACATTCCAGCTCCAGAATCCACATGCCAGACACCCTCAGACAGGCTCGGACTACACACATTTGAGAACCTAGAGGTGCAGGAGAATAGGACAGGGCTTACCTGCTACTTCTGCATAGCAAACCCATCAATTTGAGCCTGCAAGGAAGACAATTGCTTTGGAGTAAGGTGACCTGGAAGGGCCAGGTTAGCAAGCAACGGTGAAGGAAGCGTTGGTTCTGCACGACCAGGGACCCTTCGCAGGGCAGGGAACTTCGTCCAGCAACGGTCCTCCGAGTGACCATCCTTGTGGGGGCATGGTCCCCAGGTGCATTCCAGGCGCCTCTTGTTCGACCCAGAACCACCACCAGTCTTCTGCCGCCGCTGAAATGCAGCATTAGCAAGAAACTGAGGAGCGGTCCGGGACCAACCAGGATGCCTGGAATCCGACTGAGGGAGCGCTATGTTAAGAATATCTAGCTGCCTATATTCCTCTAGACAGGACCAGTACTCAACAGGTTGCTGGTTGTATATCAGGATACCATACTTAATCCGCAGCGTTTCGAACCGGGGCAGACTCGCACCTTGAACTATAATGCCCATCACACGCCTAGGCCTAGGGCGACCCTTGCTATCAACCATAGCCTGAGTGGCAGTCATATCCAGCCTACCGTACAGAGTGCGGTCCAAGGATTCCCCAGCATGTTGAGCTTGGCGGATAAGACGGCATTCCTGCAGGGATAGACGCAGAGGATGTCCGCCATCGAGCAGATGCTCCCAGGAGTCGCATGACAGCGAAGGAGGCACATATGGCGGAGGGCCAGGAGCAGGGGGCTGCTCCACAGGCGGAGGCGGGGGTGGAGGGGGCTCCTGCGAAGGGCCAGCAAAGGATGCGCGGCCAGCAGCAGCAGCAGAAGCCTCTCGAGCACGAGTATTGTAGCCAGACAGACCTCGGTCCGGAGGCAAGGTGAAAGACGCAGACTTCTGCATCAAAGACGGCCTGGCCACCTCCGGGTGGACAGGTGGAAGGGGCGCAAGCAGAGGCGCAGAGACTGGATCAGGCTTAAACTCCGGGGAAGGCGCAAGAGCAGGTGCCGACAGAGGCTCATACACAGGAGAGACGGTAGAATTGAACACTCGAGTAGCAGTGGAAGGAGTGACTCCACCGAAGTCACCACTCATAGCACTCTGCAGATCTTCATCACCATCATCAGAGTCATCAGCATAGCCATCTGCACGGCGATGACGAGCAAGTTCTTGATAGTCGTAGTCAAAACGGGCATCAGGAGGAGGAGGCGCCCTTGCGTACTGGATAATCTGAGTGGAAGCACAGCAGAGTCGCATCAGAACGTCCTCAATCTCAGGAGAGAGACTTCGGACAGTAGCAGAAGGAGCCGCAAAGGTGGAGGATTGATTGGGGGGGTTACTTCCACGATGGCGGAAGGACTCTCATGACCGCTAGCAGAGGCAGCTGGTGCACAGACGTCTAGCCAATCATCAAGAGGACCCGGGTCCTCCTTAGGAAGGACACGGTCGCAGCCATTGCTGATAATGACACTGCGCATCCCGCGCGTCCAAGATTCTCCATTCTTGTCGTGGAGTTTCTCAAAATTAGCGGGAGGCCCTCGCGGAAGTTGCATCGCAAAGCAGTGGTAGTAAATGAGGGACCGTATAACCTATCAGCTTGGATAACACTCCGGAGAGTGGACTTAGTGTGTGCAGCACGCCAATCTATAAATGCGGAGACGAGAATAAATATTACAAAAGATAGTGGAACCATAAAGGGACACCAGCGGAGGAAAGGGGGGGCGGTAGCCTGGAACCTGATCAGGGTACAGGTTAGACAGCGCGTGTCAGAAGAACCGATGACGCAGTCAACAGTAAGCTGACATAGTACTGTCAGGACCGATAGTTCTAAGGAAGTACATAAGTAGTCACCAAGTCATAAAACGCGTGAGAGCACCGCAATTCATGCTGACACCTGCCGTTTGCAAACGTCAGTTGGTGCGGTCTAAATGCACTTTGTAGGGCGAACCCTTAGGTTCCTTAGCGCATCCGTTTGGCGCGTCCGTTTTGCTCGTCCGGCAGTACGACTGATGTACCGAAGTCGCTACCCATGGAGGGGCGGTAACTATATTGACCGCCCACTAAGCTTTTTTTTTTTTTGAATTATAAGCTTATGTATGGGCGGTCAGTTATGTACTTACGTTACAGCCTTGTTGCTTACGAAGTAACAAACAAACAAAAAAGGGACATTTTGCAGGTTTGCTATTTTTAAGCAGTATTGAACGTGCCTATACTGTCATGCAAAGCATACATGAAGGTTGGCTTTAGTTGTAAGAATTTAATGCAGAAAAAATGAGACCAATCTGAGGTCGGGTTGATTTCAGGGATTTTTGACAAGGTGTTGCATGTGTGGGCTGGGCAGAATGAGCCGTTCAGGTCTGGGCTGCACCCGACGCGAGGGGGGGGTCGGGTGTGTAGGTGTGGATGCCTATCAGAGATCTCTGACGCCTATAGCGTGGGTCGGCATTGGGCTGGCCGGGTGGTTATGCGTTGCGTGGGTATGCCACGAATGTAGCGCAGTTTGAGAGCGCATGTGGCATGTGCTTTGGGAGAATAGGTGAGCGTAGGGTCTCAATGGCCGCTCTGCTTATGATTTGGAATGGCTGGGCCTAGAGTTGCGCCTGGCCATGGAGAATGGAGATAAGTGGCTACCATTGTGCAACGCCGCTGCCCCCTAGGTCGAAGCACGAATCTGAAAGCTGCGTTGGTCGAAGCTCTGCAGCTTCTCAGGGTAGTGTCACCTTCTTGGGTAGCGAGTTAGTATCCTTGCCCCGCTCTGGCGCCTAGGCATCACTTCCCTCTCCCAACTCCTTTGCCCCTTAACACGCAACACACTCCAAGACACTGCCTTCCTCCACACCCACTTCCTTTCCACGACCCCCACCCGATATTTGTACTCAGCAAAAATCTCCCTCAACCGCCTCACCCTCCTTCTCAATGGCCAACCCGATGCTGCCTCCTACAAATGGGGCACTCCCCTACCCCTGGCTACACGCCGCATCCTTCTCACCCATGATTTCATAGATCTTCCCCAGCCCACACAGCTTCCCGGTCCACTTCGTCCGCACCCGAACACTCACCCTCAGCTGGCGCCACTCCCACAAACAACCCAACCTCCTCCAGCCCTCCTCCCGCATACAGACCAAGACACAGCGTCCACCACGGACACCCCCTCACCCCCGGACACCTCCGCCGTACCGGATACACTGTCCCGTCCTCAAACGAACAACACCACAAAAGTACACCAGGCCTGGCCATAACGCATAGATAGACCCAGAGGCCCACCAGAAAAACCATCCCCACTGAAATCCACTCAACGAAAGCGGAACCTCACCCAAAAAGAGAGGAGCTGACACCACAGAAACCCCTGGGCACCCACCACCTACGAGGAAAAGGGCCGGCACGGCACGCACAAGGGGTATCGACGAGAAGAACCCCAGACATCCTACACGTTCCACGTAGTCATAGCGCCGGGGGCCCAAGAAGCCCCACGCCAAAACGGTAGAAGAGAAACGCACCAACAGGACCTCCCCACGCGACGAAGACACAACATCCAACAGCACGAGGAGGAAATCCCCGCCGCAAATATCCCACAATAAGATCTCCACCGCACGCAACGCGCGGAGCGAGAGCCCAAAACACCTTCCTCCTAACAGCGCGACGAACCGGCCGTACCGGGAAACCACCAGAGCCAAAGCGGCAGAGAGGGGAGCAGGACGACAACACACAGTAAAACGCATCCCACGACATTTCCCCACTCGGACCGCCACCTCGCTCTTTCCTCCGGCTCTTTCGCACAGACAATCGCTGACCTCCTCATCCGCTACCCGAACCACCCACTTGTCTCCTCCTTCTCTACCACACTCCACACATCACCCAAACGCTAAACCCACCTCTCCTGCCATCGATTCATCACCTCCCCCCTCACTTGCCCCTTGACACCAACCCCCCCTATTTTTCCTTCCCACCACCGTGATTGCCTCTTTGGCTCCTTTCTGAGTGCTTCAACACCCGTTGGACAGGAACTTCCTTGTGTCCCCCACCTTTTCTCCAGCCCACTCTTGAAAAATCCATCCGATGGCTATTTCATCCACTCTTTCTACCATACCCTCCACCACCCTACTCCGCATCCCTTCTTGGTCTGACTCCTCCCTCTCCACATGGTTCTCTCACCCATCCCTCCACATCCTCCACACGTTCCCACCCCGTTCCCTCCACCTGACCCCCCCTTGCTCCCTCCATCCTGCTCCTCCTCGGAAACCACCCTTCCCTCCGTCCAACATTCCCCATCCACCTAGTCTGCATCTCCAACGCGTTCGGCGACCCTCCCTTATCTCCACTACCCTCTCTATCCCTCCTTCCACCTTCCCTCCCTATCCACTCCCTCTCATCCTCCACCTTCCCAACATGGGGACCCCCAACTTCATACACTCGCCTCCCTTCGCCCCCTGCCCACCCTCCTTCACCTCTCTACCTGACATCTACTACACCTCCACCTTCCCCCTTCAAACAACCATCACCCCTCTTTCACTCCACCTCCACGGTCGCCTACTACACTGACGGATCTGCTGTCCCATCCCCTACAGGCCCCACCCTTCTTGGAGCTGCATTCTACCATTCCCCTTCTGACACGACGCTCCACGTCTGCCTGACCGGTCATGCCGAGACAAATACCATCCTCCGTGCCGAATTGGCCGCTATCTACTCATGCCTTGACCATGCCCGCATACATCACCCAACCGACCCCATCACTATCTTCACGGACTCTCTTGTTAGTCTCTACCTAATCCGTACCTCTGTGTACTCCTTAACTCGCCTCATCGAAAACAAGCATTACCCTCTCCTCCTCGATATCCGTACTAACATACTCACCCGCCTATACTCCTCCCATCACACAACCTTCCTCAAGGTTAAGTCACACTCTGGTATCCGTGGCAACGACCTTGCTGATGTCGGTGCTCGCTACGCCCTTGACTACCCACACCGTTGCTCCTACGTGCTCTCTACCCACCTCAACAACTATCTATCCTCCCTCCCCGCCTGGCCCCACACTCCACCCCTCTGGGCCCCCCACATGGTCCCCCATCTCTGACCTTACACTCTCCCTCACCACTTACATCTCCCACGCCTGCCTCCACATGACACTTCCCACCTGCCCTACCCCCACTTTTACCCGTGCCCTTACCACACTTGCCCACTCTCTCCCCTCCTACTCCTCCCACATGTGGTCCTCCACTTCTTGCACCTTTTCCATGTGCAGAACTGTCCTCCTCTGTCGCTTCAGTCAATTGTGGACTGCCGCTACTGCCTTCAAACGAGGCTGCCCATACAAGCTTCCATCCGGCGACATCACCAACGGCCATTGCCCCATCTGCCCCTCCCCGGACTTAGACACAGCTGGTCACATCCTTGGATCATGTACCCACCCTCAACTCCGGGCTCAATATATTTCTCGACATAATCAGGCCTTGCTCCTTATTTTCAAAGCCATTTATTCTGGCTCTCTAGGCTCCTCCTTGTTTATCTTAGATGCTACTAAATGTAACGAACTTCCGACTGGTGTCTATAGTAACCGTCTTCCTTCCTGGCTCTTACCCGGTACCCCCTTGGACCTCCTCTCCAAGCTCCGCCCAGATCTCCTCATTATTCACGGTCTCACCCCAGCTCACGCCCCGACTATGACTGCCACACTCACCCCAGAGCGACTCCTCGCCCTCCAACAGTCATGTATCATTCACGTACTGGAACTCGGCTACACCCACGACTCCCGTCACGATGCCACCTTCATCGCTAAATCTGCCCAACACGCTTCCCTCTTGACCTACCTCCGTCATGCAGGCTGGACTCTCGCCCCCCACACACCCCACATTACTCTTCTAGGCACATTTGGTACCATCTTCTCCACCATCGACACCACTCTCGTGACCCTCGGCGTTCCCCACACCACACTCCCTCCTCGCCTTCGCTCACTCCATGTTCATGCTGTCCACGTTGCCCACTCCGTCATTGTTACACGTCGTCGTTTGGAACGCTCCCTCACCCGTCCGTTTCTCTCCTCTTACAACCCGCCATAACCTGTCCTGTCTCCTGGTGCGGTCCTGGTACAGCTGTACCACGTACCGCTTCCTAAAGCCACGCCTCCCGGCGTTCTTTCCATTTCCATTTCTTACTTGTGTAGCTTCGCAGCTCCGCAGAAGGAACGATTGGTACTTAGGTAGCTATAAATAGCAAGTCACTTTGGCTGAGACGGGGGTCGGAACTGCACTACTTATCAATTCCGCAGTTCGAAGGTCAGCATATGCTCAATTTCCACGTTCGCAAGTACCACGTCCAGCAGGTTGCAGGCGATGGGCCCCTAGGTCAGAGCACGTAGCTCAAAGCTGCGCTGGTCCAAACTCCACAGGTTCGCAGGGTGTTGTTACCCACTTGGGCTGATAGTGATTAATTTTGAAGCTTCGCAGGTCTGCAGAACGAATGATCAGTACCGAGGCATGCTATTAATAGCAAGATTGGCAGATTCAGAGGTTGATAGAGCACCAGTTGAATTCAATTGCATTATTCGAAGTTAGCATTTGCGCAATTTGCACGTTGCGCGCAAGAAGCCGCGATGGGAGTTTGCAGGCGATGGCTCAGGGTCGGACGGAAACGCGAATGTTGCATGGACAGTTGGCTTGCGGCTAATGCTTCTTTCACGCGAACCCTTAGGGCTAAATGGCTATGCATCCGGTTACTCGTTTTTGTTACACTCACGTGACGCTATTTGGTCGGCCCCCTTTTTGACAAGTTTTTGATTTTGTGTGACTCGGTGTAACTCTTGAGTCTCTCCTACATTGAGGGCGGTAAACATTGAGGGCGGTAACAAGCCGGACGTTTTTTTCTTTGTCCCGGGCATCTGCTTTTTAACTAGCCAATGGGAGAAGCGGCCCCTCAGAAATAGGTTGAAATGGCAACGAGAGCAATCTGTCAGAAAATTGTGCCAATCGGCTCCCGTAGCTGCTGCTGAAGATGCGCTGATGAGCCCGCGCGATTGCGCTGCATGCCACTCAACCACCTGCTCATTCTGGCGCTGTTCTGTCCAGCGCAGAAATTTTAGTTTAAGGGAAACTGTCTAGACGCTTCCGATATGGCTCGGCTTGGCTCCCTCTGCCCCCCTCTGCTGCCCCCTACGTTCCCTATTTGCCCTGCTCTGTGCCTCTGTCACCTAGAATCTTCCATATAAATTATCAACTCAATCAGCCTCTTCACCATGTTGCAGGTGGCTCCACAATAGTCTGCCATCCTGCTTAGGGCAGGAAGACTAGAACAACGGAAAAATTGCTAACTAGCTAGCGAGGTGAAACTTAAAGCAGCCCTTCAGAAGGATGCCACTAGGAAGAGAGAGCATAGAAAAGCTGCTAAGGCGGCAGCCCATGATCGGAGTATTGCCTTGCTGCCCGCTCAGCCCAGTGGAGTGGAGAAAGAGGCAGACCAAGCAGATATAGGTGCGTTCTGTTTTATTTTCAATGTGGGGGCAATCCAAGCTTGATGGAAATGCGGATGAGGCTCCTGCCTACAGCCTACGCAGTATTTGCGCAATGGCAAGTAACGGCGCGAAGCACCATGAGCCGATACGCGTTGGCTGGCCACTTTCATACCGAAACCTAGGAGGATCAGAAGGTCGGGAAATGAGTTCCTGGGGGGGGAGCAAGTCGAAAGCGACAAAGTTTTGTTTGCAAGCTCGGAAAATTGAAGCTCGCGAGAAGCTGTTCCGACAGGTACCTCACCCTTTGAAAACCTATCATGCCCAGTCCAGGTCTAATTCGTAGGCCCCCCACCTCGTGTCACCCCTCCCCTCTGGTTGGGTCCGGTGTCCACCAGGGCGATGTATGTCATCGGTAAAAGGTACATACTCAGGTACAAATTTAAGGGGCATTTTGTCGACTCTGGCAAGTGTGCGAGAGACTTCGGTTTCCAAGGGTCGCGGCAGGGTCGCGGTACAGTTTAAGTCCCAGCGCACTCAGTTGCGCACTGATTTCAATTCTAAACCTATAGCCGCATATTGCTGGATGTGCTCTTCATTTTGATGCCACAAATTCCGCTTTATCTTGCGCACTGACGTAGTTGGTCTCTGGCTCCAGATCTAACCCCGGCTTTGACTCCGTGTCGTATTTCTAGTATATGACGGCGTTTGGGCATGGGCTCGCGACAGAAGAAGCATGGGAAGTTCGCCGTTAGTATCGAGAATGATTCTGAAGGCGATATCGAGTTGAACCAGCAAACTCGTCGACGGCGACCACGAGGACCATCGGCTGCCAATAGATTGTTGCCCGAGCACAACGGATTGCCAGGACGATCAAGCCAGCTTGCGGTGTTGCATCAGCCTGGTCACAACCCTGAAAGCCTGGAAGATGAAATAGGTACACTATTTGATTGAGAAGCTGATGCTGTTCTCTGTTCATTGATTGGATGTACCATTGATTGGATTCTCAACATGTGTAGGTTTGTTTGATGTGGTGCCTGAGGATATTACCAGCCAAGGTTGGGATGCGTATCAGGACCAGTTGGATAACCCGTGTTTCAGCTTTGCATCTGTGGAGCTTGATGATACTTCTCATGGCCAAGCATGCTTTTGTGTACCCGACTTCAGCGCGGACGAACATGGTGAATATGCAGGCATCACGGTAAGTGACAATCCCTCAACCACAGCCACCACACTATCCTCTCCACGGACAACTAGCAGACACACCACTCCTACCCTAGTATATAGCCAGCCAGTCAGCCACCCTCCTGTCCACCCGAACATGCATGAGCCACATAGTTTGCCATGTATTCTTTGCTTCTGCTTAGTATGTTGTGATGTTGCTTGCCCCTCTTTCTGACCTGTGCTTGCATTTCCCCTTCACCCTGCCACAGGTGGAGTCTATGGTCCATGTGTACAGAGTTGCCCTCCAGTTTGCGCATGGCGAGAGCATGTGCTTATTCCTCTGTAGTTGCCCATGCATGCAACAATCATGGAATTATCTTGACGGTTTGGATGTTGGGGGAATGGATGGGAGGGAGTGCATTGAAGGCCTGCACTATTGTCAGCATGCCTTGGCTGTCAAGGGGCTCCATGATAGTGGAACCCTGGGCTATGACTTGCAGGAGGACCCGTGCTCCGTATTAAACGATGTGTCTCTTCAAAGCATTTCTCAACCCATCACTAGCCTCCTTACCATTGGTGGTGTCTTGCTATCATTTGATTCTGGTGAGGGGCACCCATGTGAATATACCAATAGTCGGGGTGTCATCGCTGTAGCTCGGCACGAGTTTGTTTGCAGGACTTGCACAAACTCAAAGTATGGTTGTAGGCACATCCGAGCACTTGACGAATGGCAGCGTAACAATCAACCTGAGTTCTTAGAAGGGTATTATATGCGGCCCTCCAACGGTGCACCTACTGGTGCCCATGTGCCTCATGGTTACGATGCCCCCCCTCCTCAAAGTGTCTCTTGGCTGAAAATACATGAGGATTGCTTCAACGACACCATGGCTGGGCGTGCATTTGCCCAGCCCCTTGCCACAGACCCACAAGTGTCTAGGGTTTGCATCCCCGATGTCCCTAGTGATTGCCAGTGCGATGTTTGCCATGAAGTTCCTTGGGATGCTCGTGACCCTGTATAGCATGGATGGGTTAGCGCACGGGATGCAACTCTGACAAGTATGGCGTGCTCCGTGAATGTCACTGTGTACTACCAACCATGCAGCGACAGCACTTGCCGTGGGCGTCTCCTCTATGACGGTCAACACGATGCAGTGTTCAATTATTCAGGCAGATCTTTGTTCACATACGAGTGTATGAATGCATTCTGGGACGAGACAGTGGATTCGTACAAGACGTTCCACGGCCATCATGCTGATATGAAGAGGAACCACGAAAGAAGTGGTGTGCTGAGCATGCTACCCTGCCTCAACGTGGTGCGACCAGCACTGTGGCGGTACTTGGACCTATTGGATATTGACTACGCTGACTTCGGCTGCCCGTGTTGCTCTCATCTTTCAGCTGATGAGCTTTGTCTTGTCATGGATGGCATCACCATGGGCATGAGGAAAGATCTGGCTACACTTCTACCATTCCAAGCATTACAACAACCCGAGGTTCCTGATTTGTAAGTATTGAACCATGAGTTGACCCCCCACCCAGCCTCCCCCAAAGCCTTGTGTGCACGTGGGTTCCTTGTAACTGAGCTAGCTCACTAAACACTCAATATCTTGGGATGGGGTTTTCAGTGGCAACACCCATATTCAAAGCTGAACACAAGCATACATTTTCCAAATTAATTGGCCGACCTTCATTTTCCAGGTTTGGGTCCCCCCACCCCCTTGACCCCCCCCCCCCCCCCCCCACACACACACACACACACACACACATGCACACACACAAAGCCCCTACTTGTGTGCACCCGGGTTCCTTGTAACTGAGCTAGCTCACTATCCACTCAATATCTCGGGATAAGGGTTTCAGTGGCATTATTTATATTCAAAGCTGAACACGAGCGTACATTTTCATCAAGTGCTAACAACCCCCACACCATGTACATGTTCAGCCCGTTGGCTGATGTAGCGAGCATCAAGGACAGCAACTGTCGGAAGTTGTTGAAGAAATACTGTGGACTGCGTGTTTCTACTCATGGCGCCCAAGAAGAGCGTTGGGATGCAGACACGTGGATGGAGTTGTTGTCTGAGTGTGAGGTACGGGAGCCAATAGTGTTCAAATTCCTGAAGTTTGTGGAGCTTACAACCCCTAGCCCCTTGCCCGGCCCGTTTAAGGCGGTGCTCACAGCCATATGCACAGACTACCCCATCAGTGGCTTGTTGGATCACCATTGCGTCGCTAGCGATGATCCCGAAAGAACGCCACTTATGCAAGCTGTGCGAGGGAGCTTGTTAGACAGTTCTACCCAGGATTATTTGCGGAACCATTTCCCCGTTCTTCTAAATCTAGCCAAAGCTTGTCGTTGGAATTGCATTCCAGTTGAGGTTCAACACCTAGTCTTGCATCTCCAAGAGAAGGCTAAGAAAGCCAGGCCAGAAAGAGGGGTTGAGATACAGCTCCCGGTGTTTGAATATGAGAGTACCACAGTTCATGCAAGCCAAAACCTATCCGCATGCCGCAATCCCCATCAGTATAAGGCAGATCGTGATAGGAAAGCAAAGGCTGGGCAAGGTAGGGATGAGGATCGATGCACAAAGTTCAGCCTAAGTCACCCTGCTTTATCTCCTGGTTTGTTTGCCCTCTTTTGCCCTCATGGCTTTTGCCTTATGTTCAAGATAATGACTAGGAGTGAGGGGCCCAAGACAGCTTTCGACTTGTTGTACCACCGTTGCCATGTAGGCCCGAGACTTGTAGTCTACGATAACGCGTGTAACCTGCATCGCTACTGTCTCCGACGTCAAGCAGCTTTTTTGCGCGTACGAAGTTCCTTCTGGACCGGATGCACCAATGGGGCCATGTGACGTGCCACGCTGGATACTCCTTCAAGAACATGGAGCAGGACATGGAGCTCGTCCCGGCATGGAGTAACCCCAATACGGGTACATCATTTTCTGCTGTAACTATTAGGACATTCAACAGTCAAGCTGCTGAGCAGTGTAATGGCAAGCTCAAGTCCATTCGCACTCAGGTAGCTTATATGCGCCAGGATAACTATTTGAAGTATGTACGATACTTCCTCCACAAGAAGAATAGGGCCATCTTGAAGGCTGCGACAAAGTGATGTCCCCAGTTAGGTTTTTTAGCATTCTGTAGAGTGGGACCGAGACACGGGATATTATAGCCACTGAGATTGTTACAAAGTATAGCATTCGATAGGTACTCGCCGCCGCAGCGAAGTGATTAAGGAGTGAACGGCAGTACAGTGGTACTGCACGTCAGGACCCCTGGTCCTGTCGGTCACGGGGGCTGCACAGAGCAAGGCAGGGACAATACACTGGCTGCTCTTAGCCACTCAGTAGCCGGTATAGAATCCTGTCTACAACAAGATTAGCCAAGTTAATGAGAAGTGCAAGGGCAAGAGAGGACTGGGCTGGAGCCCAGTCGCAATTAGGTAGCTTGTATGCGGCTTTAGTCTTGCTTTACTGTGACTGGAGTCTTGTTATTAATGTAACTTGAGTCTGACTTTAAAGTTGCTGTAGTACTGATATAATATTATTTGAGTCTTGGCATTAATGTAACTCGAGTCTGGCTTTAAAGTAACTGTAGTATTGATGCAATTTTACTCGAGTCTTGCTTTAATGTAACTCGAGTCTTGGTATTAATATACGGTAACCCGAGTCTAGCTTGGTTGTTACTCGGGTTTGGCTTTTAAATAACTGTAGTATTTAGACACTGTTACTCGAGTCTGGCTTTAATGTAACTCGAGTCTTGGTATACATGTAACTCGAGTCTAGCTTGATTGTAACTCGGGTCTGGCTTTAAAGTAACTGCAGTAATGATACAATGATCCACGAGTCTTGCATTAATGTAACTCGCGTCTTGCTTAATTGAAACTCAAGTCTTGGTATAATGCAACTCGAATCTGGCTTGAATGTAACTCGGGTCTGTCTTTAAAGTAATTGTATTAATGATACAATGTTCCTCGAGTCTTGCTTCAATGTAGCCCGGGTTTATGGTATTAATGAAACTCAAGTCTCCTAGGTTCGTACCTGCTTGGACAACGATGTGCAGATGGTTCGGCGAATGCAAGGCGTATAGGACCTTGTAACAGTTCTTACAGTTTGGCTGGAGGAACTTACTAAACCTCGAAACATCAATATTCATTACAGATTGCCACGAAGGGCTCAATTGCTACTATGCAAAGGGAACTCATCTCCTCGTCGTACCTATCTTACAAAATGGTTATGGAGCCATCAATCAAATCAATCAATCAGGAATCAATCAACACAATTAATAAAAAATAAAAACCTAGCCGGGAGGAGAAAAAAAGGTCATACCATGCCAAAAAACCTGGAGAGAGCTGACCCCCCCCCTAAATGAGGTGCTCAGGATGACCTGAAAAGTAACTTTAAATATCGCCATAATACATGCGATTATAGTCCTGTCCTCAGAAAAATCGATCGGCATGACTAAACATTTTGAGGCTTGGGCTCCTCCTGACCCAGGCAGGGTTTGGCCAGTCTCATTTTGAATTGCAAAGGAGTCACCCTACATGGAATCATACAAAATCAGCAAACCTTGACGGGCGGGAAATAATCCTACCCTTCGGAGGTGTGCTTGCCATGTCGACGAGCGGGGCCAAACAGCGCAAGGCGTTGGCAGCTGCAACCATGGATGGAGAGGCTGCCTGCCCGTGTTCATTATGTAGAGGGCTAGCAAACGCAACTTTCTTGGATGGCGGACGAGGTTTGGGAGGAGGCTTTGCCTTTGTGGCACCGGTAGCAGCTATGGGCTGTTGAGGTTTGGGAGGCTTTACCTTTGTAGCACCACTAGCAACTATGCTTGTGGCCAGACCAGCCGGAGGAGGCATGACCTCTGTGGCACTAGTAGCGACGACAGTAGAGGAAGTGGCCAAACCACTAGAACCACCACCACCCTCAACACCACTAGCAGAGCGTCCACGTTTGGGGCGTCCACATCTGGGAAGAGGCATGACCTCCATGGCACTTGTAGCAGCAACAGTACAAGAAGTGGCCAAACCAGCAGCATCAGCACCACCAACACCACCACTTGCAAATATGCTTGTGGCGGGACCATCTGGAGGAGCATGAACGGAACCCAAACCACTAGCATCAGCTGAGAGGACAGCTGCAGTGGGGCCTCTGCCTTGTGAGGGTGTCTCACCATCGCCCACATTGGCAGCATGGGTAGCGGCGACGGTGGACGTGGGCACAGCCCTAGCCCCTGAGTTGTTGGCAAGACCAGATGGGGGGGGCATTTCTGCCATTTGGACTGCTAGGTCAGCTTCAGCAAGACTGTCCCAAATGGAGCACATGTACCGCTGACCGGTGGAGGGATCAGACTTCTCCAACACATCAGCTTCAAACCCACAGCTGTCTGGGATATGCATCGACCAAAACTCTGGGATGGGGCAAGCTGCAGCATTCTTCTTTCCATACTTGTAAACCTGAAATACAGGCCCTGCAAAAGGAAAAAAAGGAAGGGGTGTCAGAATAATGTGGGATTTGTTCGCACTTGATGATGTTGATGAAAAGGTATGCTTCTGTTCAGCTTTGAATATGAGTGTTGCCAATGAAACCTCCATCCCAATATATTGAGTGTATAGTGAGCTAGCTCAGTTACAAGGAAGCCACGTGCGCACGAGTAGGGGGCTTTGGGGGGGGTTCAAGGGGGTAGGGGAACCCAAACCTGGAAAATGAAGGTTGTTCGATTAATTTGGAAAAGGTATGCTTGTGTTCAGCTTTGAATATGGGTGTTGCCACTGAAACCTCCATCCCAATATATTGAGTGTATAGTGAGCTAGCTCAGTTACAAGGAAGCCACGTGCGCACGAGTAGGGGGCTTTGGGGGGGGTTCTAGGGGGTAGGGGAACCCAAACCTGGAAAATGAAGGTTGACCAATTAATTTGGAAAAGGTATGCTTGTGTTCAGCTTTGAATATGGGTGTTGCCACTGAACCTCCATCCCAATATATTGAGTGTATAGTGAGCTAGCTCAGTTACAAGGAACCCACGTGTGCACTAGTAGGGGCTTTAGGGGGGGGTTCAGGGGGTAGGGGAACCCAAACCTGGAAAATGAAGGTTGACCAATTAATTTGGAAAAGGTATGCTTGTGTTCAGCATTGAATATGAGTGTTGCCACTGAAACCCCCATCGTAATATATTGAGTGCACAGTGAGCTAGCTCAGATCCAAGGAACCCACGTGTGCACTAGTAGGGGCTTTAAGGGGGGTTAAAGGGGGTAGGGGAACCCAAACCTGGAAAATGAAGGTTGACCAATTAATTTGGAAAAGGTATGCTTGTGTTCAGCTTTGAATATGGGTGTTGCCACTGAAACCCCCATCCCAATGTATTGAGTGTATAGTGAGCTAGCTCACTTACAAGGAACCTACGTGCACAGGGCTTTGGGGGGGGGGTTGGGACCCAAACCTATGGTGCGCCAGCCTACAAGGCTTCTAGTTAGCATGTGGATGGGCCAGCCTATAAGGCTACAACCTGGCATGGGGATGGTCCAGCCTACAAGGCTGCAAGCTAGAAGGAAGCATGCTTGAAGGAAGCGACGCACCTCTTGTGCCCCATAGGCTGTTGCAGACCCGTCTGATCATGAGTCGAACAAGAGGCTTGTCATGACGCATCACGCTTGGTTGTCAAAACAGGCTCAGCATGTTTGAATCTCCCCCTATGGCGATGATGGAACTTGAGACGGTCAACTAAATCAGCATTGAGTACAACTTTGTCTTCTTTGAGTGCATCCTTCATGTAAGATGGCCCACTCCTCAAGAGCCTCTCTGAAAGAACAACCGTCTTCCCTTTCAGCTTGGTTCTATAGTCGATGATGGCATAACTCATGACTGAGAAGTGGCAACCAGGTGGGGCAGCCTTGTTAAGCTTGTCCGACTGCTTATGAACTCTTTCCATCACCTTTAGACAGCCGTCGAGAAACTGCTTACTGGTAAGCACCTTCTTCACAGCATCAGGACGAGAGACGGCCGTGTCACCTTCTGTCTCACCATCTGTTTCACCATCTGTCTCACCATCTGTCTCAGACTCCGAACCAACTGACCGGTCAACCATCGCTGAATCGTCTCCAGCAGCCGTATTAGTGAAAGCAGGCATGCCGACAATACGAAGGGCGAAACAGCTTCGCTCTAGTCAGTCGTCAGACCCACGATCTTCAGGACAGAGTCAGCGAGAAGACATGGACCTTGAGCCGGGGCCAGAGACCAACTACGTCAGTGCGCAAGATAAAGCGGAATTTGTGGCATCAAAATGAAGAGCACCTTCAGCAATATGCGGTTATAGGTTTAGAATTGAAATCAGTGCGCAACTGAGTGCGCTGGGACTTCAACTGTACCGCGACCCTGCCGCGACCCTTGGAAACCGAAGTCTCTCGCACACTTGCCGGAGTCAACAAAATGCCCCTTAAATTTGTACCTGAGTATGTGCCTTTTACCTATGACATACATCGCATATTTACTACATTCACAGCCCGCATGTCTTCATGCATCCCCTGCTTTCCCTACTTCCATGCCTCATGTAAAACCCACCCCTCATCATATCGCTGCTTGCAGGTCAGCAACACTGGGTTGGACAAGATAGGCTCCGGCCTCTCATTAAGTATCGGTCCAGTGCAAGTGGAATTTAATCCTTGCAGGCGTCCTGGCCTTACCTGTTACTATGTCAGCCAAGGAGGATGTGTGTGATCAACCTGGAGACCCTGAGATTCTCCGCAACATCTTGAGAATAAGTCCTATATCGAAACTAACTGACAAGCGTATTGGAGCATGTGAACTTCGGGATCTAGCATTGAAGGATAGCATCAAGGTATGCTAGCTATGCCAGTGCCATCCCTACCTTGTGGCCTTGTTGTCCCCCGAGATACCATCAGACATACAAGAGGATGTGGTAGGGGCGCTAGGTCATCTAGCCTTCCACAACCCTGCCAACCAAGGCAAGGTGGCATCTGCTGGTGCCATCCCTCCTTTGGTGGCATTGTTGTCAGCCAGAACTCCAGCACATGTGCAGGAGCATGCATCAAGAGCTCTTGGGACCCTTGTTGCCGGCAACCCTGTCAACCAGGGCAAGGTGGCATCTGCTGGTGCCATCCCTCCTTTGGTGGCATTATTGTCCACAAGCAATCCAGCAAATGTGCAGGAGATGGCGGCATGTGCTCTTGGAAAACACTGTCTTACACCACCCTTCCAACCAAGGCAAGGCGGCCTCTTCTGCTGGTGCCATCCCTCCTTTGGTGGGCCTTGTTGTCCTGTCCATAACCTCACAGCCCTGTGCAGGAGCACGCATCAAGAGCTATTGGGGAACTTGTTGCCATCAACCCTGACAACCATTCAACGGTTGGCAATTCTGCTGGTGCCATCCCGCTTGTTGGTTTGGCATTATGAACCATCGAGCAATAAAATCGAGGCGATGTTCAGGAGATGGCAGTATAATGCCTCTGTGCAAATTCTAGTCGCCAACAGCCCTTCCATCCAGGGCAATTCGGCAGTCTGCTTGGGTGTGCCCCTCCCTCCTTTTTGGCATTGTTGGTACAGCAGCACTGGGCTCCAAAGTGCGCATTGTTGGGGCATCATCAAGAGCTTTTTTGGGAGCCTAGGTTATCAACAACCCTGCACCATGTTCAAGGCGGCATCTGCGCTGGTGCCATCCCTCCTTTGGTGGACATCTTGCAGTCTGGCACTCCAGCACAGAGTATTGTACAGCAGCATGCAGCTACTACTCTCGGAGACCTGGTTGTCAATTACCCTGCCAACCAGGGCAAGGCAGCATCTGCTGGTGCCATCCCTCCTTTGGTGGCATTGTTGTCAGCCAGCACTCCAGCACATGTGCAGGAGCATGCATCAAGAGCTCTTGTAGATCTGGTTGTCAACAACCCTGTCAACCAGGGCAAGGTGGCATCTGCTGGTGCCATCCCTCCTTTGGTGGCATTGTTGTCAGCCGGCAATCCAGCACATGTGCAGGAGCATGCAGCTACTGCTCTTGGAGACCTGGTTCTCAACCACCAAGCCAACCAGGGCAAGGCAGCATCTGCTGGTGCCATTCCTCCTTTGGTGGCTTTGTTGCCAGCCGGCAATCCAGCACATGTGCAGCAGCATGCATCATGAGCTCTTGCACGTCTAGCCCGCCAACATCCAGGCAACCAGGGCAAGGTTGCATCTGCTGGTGCTATCCCCTCCTTGATGGTAATGTTGTCAGCCAGCACTTTAGCGCATGTCCAGCAGGAGGCAGCATATGCTCTTGCAGATCTAGTTGGCAACAATACTGGCAACCAAGGCAAGGTGGCATCTGCCGGTGCCATTTCCCTCTTGGTGGCATTGTTGTCGTCGCCCAGCACTCCCGCACACGTGCAGGAGCCGGCGTCATATGCGCTTGTAAATATAGTTTGCAAAAATGCTGAAAACCAAGGCAAGGCAGCTGATGCAGGTGCCATTCCCGCCTTACTTGCATTGTTGCCTGTGCAGAGCTATGCAGTGGACTCTCTCATGCATATAGCATCCTGCAGCACTCAAACCCGGAAAATCATGGCTGAAGCCGATGCCATCACTCCCTTGGTGGGATTGCTGGCTAATGCTTTGACGTCAGCCCCTGTATTTTCGACAGCATCATTGATTGTCACGACATTATTGTCTGATCCTCGTGTTTGTGTCGTCTTCACATCTGCAACTCCCTTTCTTCTGCTGATTACATTGTTGCAAGCCAGTGGTCCTGTGCATGTGCTGGGTGGGACAGCAATTGTTTTACGCCATCTTGCTCGTATTAGTACCAGCATCCGGAGAGAGCTGGCTGCAGCTGGTATCATTCCTCCTCTTATGGCAGTCCGCGCTGCTAGTAGCACCCCACCAAAGGTGCAGGAGCAGCTGGACATGCTCCATGTGGCGTTGCAGGACGTGTGCTCGTGCCGGGATTGTGTATCCAAGAGTAAGCGTATGACTGCACAGACTTCACGTGTGGGCAGTTCAACATTCGTGCTTGAAGTTCCTGTGGCTACCACCTCTGTTGCGGAGCCTGTGGACTCTGACAAGCTTATGCAGGTGAGAGCTCATTGTTTGTTGATGGAATGGTGATAGTCTTTGTGAGGATGAGGGAGATGAGGGTGGACGAATCAATGGCTATGGTGATTGGAATGTGTGGGTGGGGGGATGACTGCAATGATGGTGGTGTGGTGGTGATGGCAACAATGATGGTTACGGTTATGATGGTGATTGTAATGGTGGTGGTGGTGGCAACAACAATGGTGGTGGTTGTGGTTGTGATGGGGTTGTATACCTGGATGTGGATGAATTGGTTGAAGTGGTTGTGATGAGGTTGTGGCCCTGGATGTGGATGAAGTGGTTGTGATGGGGCTGTGATGAGGTTGTGGCCCTGGATGTGGATGAAGTGGTTGTGATGGGTTTGTGGATCTGGATGTGGATGAAGTGGTTGCAGTGGTTGTGATGGGTTTGTGGACCTGGATGTGGATGAAGTGGTTGTGATGAGGTTGTGGTCCTGGATGTGGATGAAGTGGTTGAAGAGGTTGTGATGGGGTTGTGGACCTGGATGTGGATGAAGTGCGATAACTATCTTGAGGGCCTAGCATGTGTACTCCACCATTTTGCACTGATCCTGATGGTATCACAAAGAAAGCAATACTCTAATATCGCGTAGGATAGCGCAGATTAAGGGATATACACGCACATACATGCAGATGGAAGAGGAGAGTGAGACATCTTTTCTGCACACACTTTTATCACAGGAACTGTTGGAAGAGGAGGAGAGGGAGAAAGATGCGATGGAGGCCAAGGCTACAACTAAGAAGGAGAAGAAGCAGAGGCAGAAGGAGAAGAAGAAGGGGAAGGAGAAAGGGAAGGAGAAGAGCAAAGATGAGCAAGTGGCAGCTGATCAGGTATCGGAGGGTGGAGACAAGGATGCAGAGAAGCATCTGGTGCAGCAGCAACATGCAGGGGAGGGTGGTGCAAGTAATGGTAGTAGTGGGGTGGAGCCAAGTGGGAGTGGCACAGCCGTTCTGGCAGGGGATAGGGAGTGCATATTCGCTCTCTCTGGACCTGGGGACACACGATCCTCTGCTCCTGGTTGTCCTCCTGGTATTGCTCTGAATGTTGCTGTTGCTGGCACTTCGGAGACATCTGCTGTTGATGCAACTCCTGCTACCACCCATGTTGCCTCTGCTGATGATGCTACAACCCCTTCTGCTGCTGCTCCTAGTGCTGATGCTACAACACCTGCCGCTGCTGCTACAAGTGCTGAGGCAGCTCCTGTTGTTGATGTTGCTGCTGGCACTGCAGTAGCCACAGAACCTTCTGCTAGTGCACCTAGCCTCACTTCCACCAGCAGCAACAACGGCAGCATCGGCACCCCATTCTGCAGGTCATCATGTCACGTACAGCAGTTCAAAACCTTGAGCAGACTCAGCGCATGGTACAGCCCCAACTCATACAGCCCCAGCTCATTGTGCAGCCTCGGGTTGTACAACCTCAGCTTGCACAACCTGGCACCCCCTCAACCCCTGTACGGGGGGACATTGCCCTCACCTTAGGTAGGGCGGCCCAGACCTCTACCTCAACCCCACCTGCTCACATTCCTTCATTTCGATCCCCACCTGCCCCTGTTGGAGCATACCAACCCTTGAGGCGACAGCCTCCCTACACCTCCTCAGCCCCTTTCACAAATGCTGCCACCTCCCCTACTGTACCCCCCAACACCGCTGCGGCACCCTCCATAGGTCCCCCCAACATGAACCCAGTACAACGTACCACGTATCCACCTCCTCCACTCGCTGCACATCGTGTCCGGCCTGTGGTGGCAGGCCACACCACTGCCACACAGCCTGCAACCTACCCAGCTCATATTCAGCAGCTAAGACATCCTGCTCTGGCCTCTGCTGGTCCTCCGCTGCAACCCATCCCGACTGCCCTGTCATCTACCCTCCCAAGGATTCCCTTGCAGCAGGGCCAGGGAGCTGTTGGTGGGATGGCAGCTGGGGCACATGCTGATGCTGATGATGATGAACTGCTGTGTGTTGTGTGTTTTGAGAGGGAGCGGAATGTGTTCTTGCAGCCCTGTGGCCATGTCATCATGTGCTCCCGCTGCTGTGATGAGGTGGAAAAATCATCCACATGCCCCATTTGTCGCGCCCAGGTGTTGGAGCATACGATACTAGAGTAGTGAGAAGTGAGTGTGGCTATGATGCATGCCACCCTAGCTCAAAACATGCAAGGATGGTAACAGATCTGTTTGTAGTGAGCTGTGCAAGGCTCTTGCAAAGGATTTATAAATGAGATAAAATATTGAGCTGGGGTGCGTATATTCCCTTTATTTAGGACTGTTTAGGAGATTATCAACTAAGGAAGTGGGTATCTAGACACCAACCAGTGATCTAAGGGTTGTCGGAAAAAAATGTATATCAGCCCCAGTCCGTTCTAGAGAGGGGGGAAACAAGAAGTCGTCGACAGTTTCACGCATCGTACCTCTCCATCCCCGTTAGGTATTCCCCACCCACGCCACCTCGCCGAAATCCGAATTAATAGGCAAGAATCCACGTCTAAGCAACTCCTGTCTGCACCCCAGCAATCTGCAGCTCCTTGGCTCTCTTGAGCTGTGGAATCCAGCAAACTATTGAAATCGAAATTGTTACATCCGTGCAATACAGTTACTCACAGGACGTGATGTTAAGGACAACACAGCGTAAGCCGGAGCTAGCTGTAGTCACTGTTAATCCAGCAAACTAAACAAGCCGTGTTTGCATGTCATCCCATGTGTTGGCAAGATTAGAGGTTTGCAGTGGTGTTATATACCGTACACCTATTATCGGCACTATTTTGTGCGACGTGTCGCAAATTGAGCGTCTTGTTGCATCACCAGTGCAACGCGCTGCACCCCAAACCCTGCGGAGAGCGGACCCCGGGGTAGTTCTGACTAGTTGGGCCAGACCCATGCCTCACCATGCAGCGACAGAATGGCGTAGCGTAGTCCAAAAACTAAGTTAGGTTATGGGTTAGAACGGACCATGGCAGGTCACCGCTGGGCCACCATCAACAGGTGTAGTCTCCCACTAGGGAGACTGGTGCATAGTTGCTCAAATGAAATAGGTAATAAATATATTGATTGAAAAAAGGATGCCGCAGCTATTGCCAATCAGTTAGTTATTATTTGTATACAATGGAGTTCCATAATTGAATCACTAATTTAACCAATAATAGTGAATTGGGAATTTACCTGTTTCTTTCAAAAGCAATGTGTTGGGGGACAGGTTGCTTCACTCATAGGACACGTTTCATACATTTAGCATGCCTCATGTCAACATCTGCACATGCTACTTTGTCTCTGCTGGTAGAACCAATAAGATGTTGAATGGGACCAGTGCTTCAGGTTTGAGCGCCATACATTCCAGCAGATAGGGCAAAGCACTGGAACAGCCAAAGCATGGCGTTCTATCCTTAAGTGCATACTATTCACCAATACCTGTAACGCGCTTGGTCCCGGCCCAAAAAGGTCGAGCTGCATACTCAGAAGCATGTTTCATGCATCCCTGGTTGAATACCACACCAAGGTATTTGAACTCAGAAACCCTCTCCAGAGTTATATCGTTCAGAATAAAGTCATTAGAGTGTTCACCATAGAGGTTCGGGTTTAAAAACATAACCTGAGATGTGTTCACGTTAACTGTGAGGTCCTTGTAATTAGCACACACGGCCAATTTGACCAGTATCTTCTGGTGATCCCTAGCACTATTTGCTAAAAGAGTAAGGTCATCTGCATACATCATATTATTCATATGTGAAATGCTGGTGTATTAATTCAATCCTCCTTGTTCGTTGGGGAAGCATTGGGGGACATCATTCACAAATAGTGAGAAAATAGTCGGGCTCGGGGGAAGTCCTTGCTTGACTCCCCTGGTAGGGTTGATCGGTCCCGTACATCTTTTCCCATCTACCAACTCATAAGTATCATCTTCGTAAAGATCTTTGGTTGCCCTTATTAGAGGAGAAGGCATGTTACCCTATTTTTAGAGTTTCCAAAGATCTGTTTTGTTGACAGTTTTCTAAGCTTGACCAAAGTCTATGGAATAAAAGTATACTTGTTTTGTCTTCTTTGTTTGGCAGCCTGAATAAATTGTATCAAGCATGGAGTGAAGGGTATTGCGATCTTTGTTGTTTTTCGGGTATTTTTTCTCCTCCACGCACCACAGTCACCAAATCCCGAAGAACCTCGGCATACAGTCTGTAGAGAGCAGGGCTAACTGCTAGCATTATGAAGTTTTTGGGGTTGTCCATATCATTCTTCTTATGAAAGGCCGACATTCTCGCATTCTTGCAAAGACTGGGGATTTGTCTAAGTTCTAAACATTTTTGGAACAAGTCACAGATTATAGGCTGCAAGATGTGCGTGTGCCTATTGTCACTTATCTTAACTCTGGCATTCTTTATGAAGACACCGAAATCCCATCAAATCCTGCAGCTGAGTCAACCCTCATCCTTTTCAGATGTTGGGAGACCAGATTTTATTGTTGACCTCTATTGGGGCAGAGTGAATTTGATTCACTTGTACCTCCGTCCTTTTATATTTTGCACATAGATCAGGAAATGTTGTTAATTTGTTTGCTAATTTGTTCTTTGTTGTTGTTGATTTGTAGTTAATTGTTTAGCTTTGTTGTTAATTCGATTTTTGTGTTTAATGTTTCTGACAAGTTGTAAATTCAAATTGCTCCCGTTAACTTGAATTCAGGGAAATTGATCAGAGTGGCTTCAAGCTCATACTGCATTACAGTAAGGTCTCTGCCAATGTCTCTTGCGTCCATCTACCGCAGAAATATAGTTCAAAACATAGCAAAAATGGTTGCAGCTGTGCGACTATGCCAAGTTGCTAACTAGGACGAACACTCGAAGTTACCCCCTGCACAAGCCTCATAACTTAGTAAGTTACTTCAGTTGGCCCCCCCCTGAACAAGCCACATGACTTATGACTTTGTAATTACTTTAGCTGGCCAACGGGTGCGCTTTAGGGTTCACGGCCGCTGTCAACTGCCATGGTAGCACTGTCCAGAAAATCTAGCGGCCCCACAGGTCTGTGCCCCCAGATTTGGCGCCAGATCCGCGATTTTCATGCTTAAGCTAAGTCGAGAATAAACTGTGGGCGAACTGACGGCTCCTTTTTCAGTTTGGGTATTTTCAGGATTCTCAGAAATCCCCCGAGACTCGACCGGCCTGTCCTGATTAACGACATACTCAGGATTGTCCAAGTGTGGTGTATAAGTGCTTTTGCTCCAGTGTATCTGTTTAGTACACCCGAATATGATCGGCAGCCTGGCTGATAGACCATGCAAAGAAACCTAACTACATCCACGCTTGTTTTTAAGACACATATTCATGGTCACATTGTTTCACTGCTTGGTACAGTGGTTCTGCTGAAGTCCTCCTGAAGTACCCTGGTGTCCTATCCTATTCCTGGCAGTCACTCACTGGCCATCCGGAAAGAGCATTCCATAGATGGACCCGCTTAGGTTTTGGTCAAACTCCGGCTTCACATCCACAGTCAGTTTTCTCTTTTGCTGCACTTCATTGGCCACAGCCAGAGCTGCAGCACTTGACCCATTCATGCTGGTGTTGATCTTCGCCACAGACGCCAGCATCTTCCGCACCTCTTCACCAGCCGAGTCAGCAACAAGCTGGCGGATAACTGCTCGCTGCTCTTTCTCTCTGTTCAAGCCGCGCAGCTGAGCTTCAAAGTCAACGATTTGCTGGGGGGAGGGGAGGAAAGGTGAGGTGAGGAGGTGAGGTGAGGTGACGGGAAGGTACGTGAGGGGAGGGTTCGGTTCGGTTGGGGCTGGGTGTTGGGGTTGGGTGTTGGGGTTGGGTGTTGGGGTTGGGTGTTGGGGTTGGGTGTTGGGGTTGGGTGTTGGGGTTGAGGTTGGGAGGGGGGGTGGGAGGGGGGGGGGGGGGGGGGGAGATGTAGGCCAAACGCATTTGTGAGCACACAGGCTTACCACCAAGACAAATAGCAGGGTGCCCGGGCCCCCTTAATGGTCGGCCCTAGCGTGCATGGCGGGACTTCATGGGTGCTGGAACGCGCTCGTGATTCTTCATATCCATCACCTCAGACAAACTTGGCACGTCAGAACCTTGGCAAGTCAGAACACATATATCGGAAACAGGACAGTTCCTGGGACGACTCGATAGGTTTATATGGGACGATACGACAGGTTTATATGGGACGATACGACAGGTTTATATGGGACGATACGACAGGATTATATGGGACGACATGGAAGGTCCTGGGACAAGTCCTAGGCGCATAGTAAGCGATTGCTGACTGTCCTGAGGTTTGGAAAGGTGGAGAGTGGCTTAACAACAGGGCAAGGGGCCAGTCAGGCCCAGGGTTGGACGGAAAAACATACATACATACAATCAATCGGAAAACTGTCAGGCCCAGGGTTGGACGGACAAACATACATACAATCAATCGGAAAACTGTTAGGCCCAGGGTTGGGCGGGCAAACATACATACATACATACAAACAATCAATCAGAAAAATGGGTGACCCTGGGGGCTCCAGCCCCCCAGAAGGGGGGGCTCCGCCAAAAAGTGGCGGAAAGTGAAAGTTCGAAATTGGCGGCGAGGTTCGAGCTGTCCCAGGTTTGAAGAGTGGGTTTACAAGGCCCAGGCAGTGATTGTTTTTTCAAATCTTGAAGTTTTTTTTTTCTAGCTTTATGGTTGTAGGCCTCCTCCAGGGACAGCGTTTTAGTGCTTTTTATAGCTTTTGTAGCATTTTGGGGCCATGAGGGGCAAAAAATAAAAAAACTGTTTTCTTTTTTTCTTTTTTTAGTGATAATCTCTCCAAAACGGGGTCAAAACTAGCGATCGCTATATATAGCGGAAAAAATATCCCTGGGCCCAGGGTTGGAACTGCAGACAAACATACAAACAAACAGTCGGACGAAGCGGTGACCCTAGGGGGCTCATTCCGCCCCCCAGAAGGGGGGGCTCCGCCAAAAGCGCAGAAACAACTAGGGTTGTTGGTAGCAATGCATTACTGGGCCAGGGGCCGACCAACCACATTTCCGGAGCGACAGGTGGCAACGCAAGCGAGTTAGTTACGAGACCGTAGGCTGACGTGTCAGGCTTCAATTTTTCGGTCGGTCGGTCGGTTGGACCGACAAATGGGTAACCCTGGGGGCTCCCGCCACCCAGAAGGGGGGGCTCCCCCAAAACAGTGCCACGCACCTGCTGTGGTATCTGAAGTAACTCTTGCAAGGTTGTGTGTGCCACCGAGGAGCCTTTCAGCATAAAGCCTACTATAATGGCTCTCAGCAGTGCAAGCACATCCGCCTGGAAGCATATGGTGAACACCTGCAACACCATGGAGTGTGTGTCATTTGATGCCTGTGTGTGATTGATTGTGATTGTGTGTGCGATTGTGATTGTGTGTGTGTGCGATTGATTGTGATTGCGTGTGCGATTGTGATTGTGTGTGTGATTTGATGCCTGGGTGTGTGATTGTGATTGTGATTGTGTGTGATCGTGTGTGTGATTGTGATTGTGTGCGATTGATTGGGAGTGTGTGTGATTTGATGCCTGTGTGTGTGATTGTGTGTGTGATAGTGATTGTGATTATGTGTGATTGTGTGTGTGATTGCGATTGAGCGCGATTGATTGTGAGTGTGTGTGATTTGATGCCTGTGTGATTGATTGTGATTGTTTATGATTATGTGTGCGATTGTGATCGTGTGTGTGATTGATTGTGGTTATGTGTGATTGATTGTGATTATGTGTGATTGTGTGTGTGATTATGATTATGTGTGATTGTGAGTGTGTGATTTGATACTTGTGTGTGTGATGGTGTGTGTGATTGTGATTGTGTGTGATTGTGATTGATTGTGATTGTGTGTGATTGATTGTGATTGTGTGTGATTTGATGCCTGTGCGTGTGATTGTGTGTGTGATGGTGGGTTCAGTCCTGTGTTTGCGTGTGTGATTGTGATGAGTGCGTGTATGTAAGTATGTTGTTACAGTCCAGGGGTAGCCAAATAGGCTAAAGGGACTTGCCCAACCAGACTCGATTGCAGCGGATCGAAGCCAGGGTTTACGACACAGTTAGGGCCAGGGTGAAAGATAAACAAACACTCAGACAAATGCAGGACCCTGGGGGCTTCCGCCCCCCAGAAAAGGCTGCCCCCCTAAATGTCACACCTTGTAACAAGTAATAGGTATCTATGTTGTAGCTCTGACCTGTGCCAGACTGATGATTCCGCATCGGAGCATCTCCCCACAGACAATCGACTCCAGGCTAGGCTTTTGGTGGTTGGCCCCAGTGCAAGAAAACGGCTGCCCCCCTGAACTTCACGCCTCGTAATAAGGCGTACTGTACGCCTTGTAATAAGACGTCCTATTTATGTATAGATGTTGTAGCTCTTACATGTGCCAGACTGATGATGGCACAGTGGAGCATCTCCCCACATGCAAGATAGTCCAGGCTAGGGACTGTGAGAGCTATGTCGGTTTGTGTGTAAGAAGGCGCACTATTTATGCATCTATGTTATTTATGCATATATGCATCTTGTAGCTCTTACATGTGCCAGACTGATGATTCAATGTTGCGATATTAAGATAATACAATTGTACGATAATACAATTGTACGATTCTCGTCACATTTTTTAATCAACTGCAGAATACAATTGTAGAATATAATCAGACATAATTGTATAATAATATTCACCTGCACTGTGAGCTTGCATCTCTGCGCTCCTTCCGCCAGTCTGGCACTCCGTAGCTGCTACAAAGTGCTGCTGCAACATCTGGGTGGGGTGGGGGGGAGGTGTGTGTGTGTGTGTGTGTGTGTGTGTGTTTGGGATGGTGGGTGTTTGGGTGGGTGAGGGGTGGGGGGGCAATGTCGAACTCATCCCTATCCAAGACTTGCACAAAGTTAAACCAAAGGGAGGGAATTAATGAAGTGGATTCAAAAGAGAGCAGAGATTATTTTTTCAAATCTGAAAGTGGGTTTCTTCTAGCTGTATGGTTTCAGGGCTCCTCCAGGGACAGCATATCAGTGCTTTCTGTAGCTTTTTATGGCTTTTTAGGGCAATTGAGGGCTAAAATAAATAAACACTTTATTTGTTTGCTTTTTTATATCGATATGTTTGCTAAAACGGGGTCAAAACTAGCGATCGCTACATAAAATAGCGGAAATAAAAATCCCTGAAAGAGACGTGATTAGTTTTGCCAAAGGGCATCATCAGACCATAGCTGCACCAAAGCATGGATTATTTTTCAAACCTGAAAATTGGTTCTTTCTAGCTCTATGGTTTTAGGCCTCCTCCAGGGACAGCGTTGTTATAGCTGATTTAGCTTTTTAGGGCCATTTAGGGCAAAGTAGCAATTGCTATATATAGCGGGAACAAGATTTGTGCTGCGTCGCCCGCGACGCTAAAAATTGGCGGGGAGTGATCGCGACGGAGAGAAAGGTGGCAACGGAAGCGAGTTAGTTACGAGAACGTTGGCTGGCGTGTCAGTCTTCGTCTCAGTCAGACAGATGGTCAGTCGGTCGGTCGCACAGACGGACAAATGGGTCACCCTGGGGGCTCCCGCCCTATTTAAGAGGGGGCTCTGCCAAAAACAATCCCTGCACCAAAGTGCTGCAGCAACATCTGCAACACCACGGAATCAGTTTTGGTTGCAGCTTTCTGTAGGTCCAGTTGTGTAGCAAAAGTGACACCGCAAGCATGATTTCAGGACTGTGGCGTAGCACGGTACAGGGCGGAGCGCAAAGCACGGAGCCCCGGGGGGGTTGGGGGGATAGCTCGTTGCACTGGGGTCGCATCAAGTCACTCAATTTGCGACGCGTCTTACAGACAAAAAAACTACACGATATTGATGGTCAACACTCCATTATGGCACACACTCCATATCTTGTCCTGGGTGGATCCCTGGACGCACGTAGTCCCTAAAATTAAGACAAGGACCAGAAATGAAGTGTTCACCATTAACCTAGGACCCTAAACCTAGGACCCCTAGGGTCTATCCAGGGAATTCTTAGGACCCTTAACCACTTCTGTTCTTGCCGACTCTATATCTGCCTTTAATCTGCTTATAACCTGCTTATAACCTGCTTATAGCCTAAGCTTCCGCTGGTAAGACCTGCCCATGGTGTACTTTCACATGCAGCAGACGACACATACATACATACACACTGCATATGTCACGGCAATACAAACGGCAGTACATAAATACTTGTTATCCATGCCCACACTGACTCACCTGGCACAAGAAAGGGTATACGGTGGGAGCTGATGTTGTTAAGCTCTGCAGGAAGACTCGCTTGGGGTCACCTGCACAGCATGGTCCATAACTGAACATTAGTATGCCTTGCAATGGGACAAGTTCTATGCAGCGTCGCAAGAGACGCTACAAATTGGCGGAGAGTGTTCGCAACAGAGCGACAGGTGGCAACGGAAGCGAGTTAGTTACGAGACCGTTGGCTGATGTTTCAGGCTTCGTCTCGGAGGGGCCATAGGACAGTCAAACGGACAACTGGTTAACCCTAGGGGCTCCCGCCCTAATAATAATAATTGAACATTATTACACCTTGCAATGGGAAAGGCAATCAAACACATGCACAGTGTGTTCCACACTACCACTACCTACACCACCACCACCACCACCACCACCACCACCACCACCACCACTAGCATTACCACCACCTACACTACCACCACCACCACCATTACCACAACCTACACTACCACCACCACCACCCATTACCACAACCTACAATACAACCACCACCACCTACCACCAACCCCCAGCCCTGTAGCCACCATTACCAACTACACCACCATTACCACCACTTACACTACAACCACCACCACCACCACCATTACCACCACCACCTACACCACCACTTACACTACCACCACCAACACCACCATTACCACCATCCTACACCACCACCACCACCAACACTACCACCACCACCATCACCACCATCATAATTACCATTACCATTACCACCACCTACACTACCACCACTACCACCACCACCACCACCAACACTACCACCACCTTCACTACCACCACCACCACCACCACCACCATCATAATTACCATTACCATTACCACCACCTACACTACCACCACCACCAACACCAACAACAACACTACCACCACCTTCACGACCACCACCACCATCATAATTACCATTACCATTACCATTACCACCACCTACACTACCACCACTATCACCAACACCAACACCAACACTACCACCACCTTCACTACCACCACCACCACTACCACTACTACAGTATTGGCAGTTCCAAGGTCGATTGCTACATTCGATGAATCAAGAAAGGCAATCAGACACATGCCCAGCATGTTCCATACCAAACAATGAGTTTGTTTGTGTGTGCATCCCCCATAATACTTGTTTCCTTCATATATCACAGCTTTCGCAGTTCCAAGGTTGATTGCTGCATTCCATGAATCAAGAAAGGCAATCAGACACATGCCCAGCATGTTCCATACCAAACAATGAGTATGTTTGTGTGTGCATCCCACATAATACTTGTTTTCTTCATGTATCACAGTTTTCGCAGTTCCAAGGTTGATTGCTGCATTCCATGAATCAAGAAAGGCAATCAAACACATGCCCAGCATGTTCCATACCGAGGGTCGGGGGGGGTCGCCCATACCCAGGGCGGACATCGCGGGGTAATCGCTTTCAAATGAGGTCGATAAGCATTCAGAGGCTTTTTCTCATGGTTGCTGGTGGCTGCTTGTGGAGGCTGCTGGTGGTTGCTGGAGGTTGGTGGTGGTTGGTGGTGGTTGCTGGTGGTTGCGTTACCTGGTGGTTGCTGGTGGTTGCGTTACCTGGTGGTTGCTGGTGGTTGCGTTACCTGGTGGTTGCTAGTGCTTGCTGGTTGTTGCTGGAGGCTACGGTGGAGGCTGCTAGCGGTAGCTGGAGATGGGTCTTCCTAAAGTCAAAAAACGTGACTTGACTCAACTGGAAGAGTTCCTTCCATTGTTTTCTTTGCGTATAATCTATCTACTTGGCCCCAAGCGTATTGGCAGTCAGAATCAAATTACTCCCCCTACTGTCCCACCCACCCCACCCACCATATACCCCCCACCCCCACCCTGCAACACTTCACCCACTCACCCACCCACAACTCAATCACACACAATGTAGCCCCCTAACCAGAATGGCTGCACTTACCACCCATGGTGTCAAACTGGGTCAAATCCTCGCTCACGAACTGAAGGACCATACACGCGACCTCCGCCTGTGGGTGGGTGGGTGGGGCGTGTTAGGTGTGGGGGGGTGTTGGGGGGGTGTTGGGGGGGGGGGGGGGGGGGGGGGGGGATGGGGGGGGAGTAAGGAGGGGGTCATAGTTTTTTTTTTATAGCTCTAACTCCGCCTGTGGTGTGTGGTGTGTAGGTGGGGGTCGGGGGGGGGTGGGGGGTAGGGGGGGGCTGGGGGGGGGGGGGGGGGGGGGGGGGGGGGATGTGCGACGCTCCGCCTGTGGAAAGTGTATAAAGAATGAAGGGAGGGATGAGAAAGTGAGCACAATGAACGGACAATGAGTATCATTAAAATGACAAAATGACAGGTTTTGGTTCAATCCTCATTCACAAACTTAACCATTCACATTACCTCCGCCTGTGCGTGCGTGCGTGCGTGCGTTTGTATGTGTGTGTATGTGGTGGTGGTGGCGGTGGAAGGGGGGGGGGGGGGGGGGGGGGGCTGTGTCTGTTTTTTTGTTTTTTTGTTTTTTATAGCGCTACCTCCACCTGTGGCAAGTGCATCAAGAATGAAGGAAGGGATGAGAAAGTGAGTACAATGCGCTCGACAACGAGTATCATTAAAAAAAAGACAAATACCGGGTTCTGATCCCAGCATCACAAGTTGTAATATTGTTATCTCAGCATTCTTAATACCATGTACATATTATTTAAGTCCTACGTATATCTGCCTTGTTTATATACCATGTGTATATATAATATAAATATCTTATTTATATGATTTAATAATATTTATATCTTGTTTGTATTAAATAATACCTTCTATATTGTATTATTATTATTATTATTATTATCATTATTTGTTGAGATGACGCTTCTTCTGCATGTAGTAAGTGCAGCAAGCGAGTGGCTAGTCAGCCAAATCTGATGCAGCCTAGTGCACCTTGAAGCTATCACAACCAGCTTTCTGATATTGTTGCCATGTTGGGGCTTGGCCCAGTGGCTGGCTCTGGGAGCTGCCTAGAAACTGCTGCTGCTGGTAGCTGAAAAGAAAAGCTATCCGGAACAGGCCACATATCCGTATCCCCACTCGTGGCCAAGGCACTGTCTTCACCTGTGTTGTGTTGCCACTGCCTGCAGCTAGTAGCTGAGGCAGTAGCTCGTTGTAGCTGACAGCTCCCCTCTGGCGCACCGTGGCAGCAAGCAGAACAGCGTTTTTGCTCTTCATGGCCCAGGCCACAGCCGTCCCTGATTGGCATACTATGCGGTGGATAGAGGGGGAGACCAAATGTGGTGTGTGTGTGTGGGGGGGGGGGGGGGGGAGAGTCCATGTGTGTGAGTGTGTGTGTGTGTGTGTTTTTAGTTTGGATAGTGCTACCTTCACATGTGGCAAGTACATCAAGAATTAAGGAAGGGATGAGAAAGTAAGCACAATTGGTCTCATACAAAATGACAAATGCCGGGCTGCCTACTACAGCTTTTTTCAGAGAATAAAATGACAGCTTCTAGCTAGCTCCACAATCCAACCACGGGGTCTAGCCAGCAATTTTCAGAAGCTATTTGTTTGGGATTTCAGTTCCCACTAGCAACTGTTAGCACTGTGTAACCACTTTTTCCCAACGACATGTCGCCACTGCGTCGCCAGTCCGTCGTTGCATGTTGCAATTGAGTTTAGCGATACCCCCATCATCATCACCACCACCAACACTACCACCACCATCATCATTATCATCATCATCATCATCATCATCAGCAGCAGCAGCAGCAGCACTACCACCATCATCATCACCACCACCACCACCATCCGCATCCTCATCCTCATCCTCATCATCATCCTCATCCCCATCCTCAACATCATCATCGTCAACGTTTGGGCCCCGATCACGTGATGCAAGGTTATGACAAGCTAGGTTCAACCATCACCATCACCACCACCATCACCACCATCCTCACCACCACCACCACCACCACCATCCTCACCACCATCACCACCACCACCATCACCACCACCATTACCACCACCATCATCACCACCACCACCACCACCACCACCATCCTCATCCTCATGACCATCACCATCATCCTCATCATCATCGTCAACGTTTGAGCCCCGATCACGTGATGCAAAGTTTTGAAAAGCTAGGTTCAACCATCACCACCATCACCACCACCATCCTCACCACCATCATCACCACCACCATCAACACCACCACCACCACCACCATCCTCATCCTCATCACCATCACCATCATCCTCATCATAACCATCAACATTTGAGCCCCGATCACGTGATGCAAGGTTTTGACAAGCTAGGTTCAACCATCACCATCACCACCACCATCACCACCATCCTCACCACCATCACCACCACCACCACCACCACCACTATCACCACCACCATCACCACCACCACCACCACCATCCTCATCCTCATCACCATCATCCTCATCATCATCGTCAGCGTTTGAGCCCCGCTCACCTGATGCAAGGTTTTGACATGCTAGGCTGAACAGCTGTGTTTGCTCGCCTTCATTCAACTCCGACCACCGATTCTTTATCTGCAGCAGAATCCAGGGGAAGTCTGAGTTATTGAAATCGCTTATCATAGGAATATGAGTACCAGCCAGTCTCGTCACCGTTTTTCTGTTCAGCGCAGCGGCTTCCAGGCAGCTCCCCTGTCCAGCCTAACCGCAAGCAACCTAGTGCACCTGGATGCTGATGTGATCATCATTCCGGAACTGCTGAAATATTTGAGTGCAGCCCAGTGGATTGCTATGGGAGCTGCCTAGAAGCTGCTCAGGAAAGCAGAATAGAAGATTCCTGTACCACATGCACTGCCGCAGCCGTGTACTGAACATAGGTATGACCAGGAAGTGCACAATTGAGTTTAGGGCCAGCAAAAAAGACAGCACATCCAAGCAAAAAAATGAAAAATCATAAGCCTTGCCACAGGGCGTGAGGTTCAAGGAACCTTTCCATTCGCTTACACTGGGGAATAGTTTCTATAATGGGTTTGGGTTTCGCAGACCACTAATGCGCCTGGCCTTGGACTTCCGCGCGACAGCACAAAGGGAAGTTCTCTACCTCTTCGAAGGCGGCAGCTCTGAAATTTGGGAACCTGGCAAGGGCTTGAACTGCTGACCAGTCAGGTTGATTGATCAAACTGAACTAACCAGCCTGAGCTCAATACTTCCTGGCACAATACAACAGAATAGAGCTGACTGTAAAATGGGCCTGGTGTCACAGCATCTGTCGTTTCAAAGACTCAAACTCTTCAAGCTTTAATATGGCAAAAAGCAAATAGCAAACACGCTAGCCGCCTACCAATTCCGTCAACAAGCTATATCCAGCAATTTGTGCTTCAAAAGGGAGCAGCTGGGAGATGAGTGCCGTAGACACTTGGCTAAGCGTGTGGGCATCTCCTTTTTCCAACTATGTCGAAAACATTGCATGGGGGTTAGCATGGTGTGTAAACGACAGTGTGAAACTGCAGCAGAACGAACGAATGACTGGTACGCGCATGAGCACCTGTTCAATGAAAAGAACCGCCTCCTTCCGTTGCTCGACGCTTGAGGCTGGGTTGTGAACGAGGCTGATGGCTGAAAGAAGCAGATCTTGCAGGTTCTGGCCCTGCATGCTAGGTATCGGCGAAGGCCGGCAACTGATTAGCAGTACCTTCCGAGAATGTTTTGGGGATTGCAATAAATATGATCTATATTTTGCAAAGCTACAGCCTATAACTCAAATGGCAATGACAGTGGAGGTGCTTAGGTTCGAAATTGCAAATGACGTTGCCGCAAGACAGATGGAGGGAATTGCCGCAGGTTCTACCAACGTATGCACTCGTTCGCACTCGGCACTGCCTGTACTGCCGGTACTGGTGACTGGCTTGTGCATACAGAACCGGATTGTGCATGCCAATTTAATCCCGTACAACGTCTCGACCTGCGCCTCTTTATTAACTTTATTAGTGTTCGGCACCTGCGCCTACACCATCCGGTACAGGTTAGGGACATGCAGAATCGTCGGCTTGATAGATGCCACCTGACTGGGCCTGCGAGGGCTGTTTCCTACGCCGGAACAGGTTAGTGTGATGTGTGACGTCTGGCCACGGATCTATGCCGAGGAATAGCAATCTGACTCCAGCTTCGCATTCTGAATATGATGCATGAGAGGTAGATGATGTCGTGAAGCTTCCAAAGGGGTGGGGGTGGGGTACTACCGTGGCTTCGCATTCTGAGCACCTCATTTTGGTGTGTGTGTGTGTGTGGGGGGGGGGGGGGGGGGGGGGGGGGGAGCCCTGCTCAGGTGTATTTGCTATCTTTTTACTCAGACCTCCAACTGAAATTCTAAGACCACCATTGATTTCGTGTAAACAAGGTCAGTTCCTTTGCACGTATTATGACCGGGGTGGATTTATGTGTGAGTGAATGGGTGGTTTGGATGTATTTCTGTGGGTGGGTGTGGGTGGTGTGGGTGGGTGAATGGGTGGTATGGATGGGCGAATGGGTGAGTATGGATGGATATGGATGGTTATGGATGGGTGGGTGAATGGGTGAGAATTTTGGCTATCGCACAATCTCTGATTGTGAATTCTGAGGATGCCATTGTGTGCGCCATATCCCCCCCCCCCCCCCCCCCCCAATCCATATCTAAGTTTTTTTAGGTATTTCTATTTAGGGGGGGGGGGGGGGGGGGGGGGTCAGCCCTCCTCAAATTTGTAGGCTACCCGTTAGCAGCTTTTTCACTCCTGGACTGGTTTAATTAAATTTCAGCTATGGGGTGTATGAATACCGAGGCTGCATCTATTGCATCAATAAGAACATGATAGCGCCGATATTTTATTTCACTTGGATACCGTAGCATACATATCGAGCATACCGTAGTTTAAATATACAACGATTAACACGACTGGATAACGCAAGCATCAAGGATGTTTGGTACTTTGGTTAATTATGACATGAATTACGCGGCTGGGTTGACATACAACGACTTAACGAGGATGCATGGATTATATATACATTGTCATTTTCACCCATAGTCAAGGCAGATACATGACAAGGCATTGATGATTTGATGATCTATTGTAATTCGGTTTCTATTCTTGCCATACAGACGATATTGCCAGCATACAGCTGGTGATAAATCATGACTCTTTAATTACCGATCATGATAATATTTCATGTAAGGTCAGTTTGATATAAGCTTCTACTTAATCAATGAAGAACCCAAAGAGATTGGGCGAAAGGGGGGAAGCCTTGTTGGTACACACCTCCCAGGAGAGGGGTACATAAATTAATGACGAGGCTGGTTACCGGTAAATACAAATACGCTACCTAGTGTGTGTGTGGTGAATAAATTCCGAGGCTGAGGTACAGAAACTCTAAGGCTATTTTTACATGATTAGTTTAATACGAAGGCGAAAGGTATCATGCTAGATCCGACCGTGGTCTCAGCACTACCATGTACCCATGTTATAATGAATACAAAGGGGTTTCGAAACTGTCATTCTGTAAGTCAGCTACTGTAAATCAGCATGTAGAATTAAATGATCACTGCAGCACGAACTTAGGCCCCCCGTCAGTAAAACGATTGTTTGGGGTTCAGTTCATAAGTGCTTTTCTTTCTAAGCCCATCATATCACAGTTTGGCAAGTCTATTTAGCCTACCCCTGGACTGTAACATACATACCGTGCATACAGCTTATGTATAACGTATTCAAGTAACACGGTCTGGTTAACTACGTTTATTTGCGCATGGTGGTTCAATACCCAACAGCCATGGGAAGCCCTACCCCCCCCCCCCCATACAGGCACGCATGACCCTCGGCCCCGTCCATATCTAACCCCCCATGGCAGTAACCCAAACCCCCACATGCCGCCATGGCAGTGCGCCCCCACCCACGCATTTCACAAACCATGGCAGTGCCCCCCCCCCACCCCCCCCACCCCCCACCGCCGCCCCCCCTCCCCCACACCCCCCGCTCCCCCCCCCCCGCCCCCCCCCACTCCCCATCCCACAACACAAACCCACAGGTAGAACCCACACCACCCAAAAAGCCATTCCAGGGCTTCCCCGCCAACCCACCCCCCCCCCCCCCCCCCCCCACTCCCCCCCGCCCCCCACCCACCCCACCACCCCCATCACCCACACCCACCCCACCCATCAACCACCCATCCACCCACCTATACAGCATGGCAGTACCCATGCATGCGAACTAGGAGGACATTTTGAGTGGCACCAATGCGGCAAGCCTGAAAGAATCGCAGACGGTGCCTATGCTAACCTTGCAGCCACCGCTGCCACGCGAAAGAAGGTAGTCGGCCTGACACCCCGATGTACCTGTGCTAGCTGGAATTTTACCTGTACCTGTACCTGCAATACCAGGCACCAGCGGCAAGCAATACAGCCGCACGCTACTTAGTGCCACTGTCGAACAACTTCTTCCTTTTTGGTGTACTCAAGATGTCTCATAGGAAATTCGAGCGTGAGTCTGGCCTTGTTAACTTATTCGCGGTTAGTCGGCCTTAGATAGCCGCCGTAGCTTTGGACTCGGCAGACCCTCCGAGTCTAACTCTATTCCTCAATTCTTGTCTGCGCAGACCCTAGGTGTGGTTCCCTGGGATTCAACCCTAGGAAGAGATGTAGGCGCGGAAAGGGAAAGGTAAGACACTTGGACGCCAGATTTACTGCCTTGCCTTTGGCCGTCGTATTTCTCTTGCGAGTCTTTGTCTATCCAAATTATGACGCCTTCTGCTTTCACTTCCAACCTACAGGTAAAGTCCTTCCCTAGGGATGACGCCACCAAGCCCGCTCACCTTACTGCCTTCATGGGCTACAAGGCTGGTAAGTTGCTTCGAAGATTTAGCTCTGGTGCTTCGTAGTGTAGAGAAGTGGCAGAATATTTAGTCTACCAGTCGCCTTCTCTCCACTGCCGTCTGTAAATCCTCGTTGATCTCCCGCTTCAGGCTCCACCCACATCCTCCGCGAGGTTGAGAAGCCCGGATCCAAGCTGCACAAGAAGGAGACTTGCTAGGCCGTCACCCTGATCGGGACCCCCCCCCATGGTCATCGTCGGTGTCGTTGGTTACATCAAGACCCCCCGTGGCCTGCGCTCCCTCAACACTGTGTGGGCCGAGCACTTGAGCGATGAGGTGAAGCGCCGCTTCTACAAGAGCTGGACCAAGGTGCGTTGCCACGAAAACTGAAACGGTGCAGCCTCGACTAGCGAAACGTGTATTTTTTGGGATGCTGCTTTGTCAGTAGTAATGCGCTCTGAGAATAGGCCATCGGTCGACGTAGTAAAACTTTCCTGAGTTGTTGATTCTTCGGCACTGCTTTCGTACCCCAAGCAGCATGTGGGATAGGTACTGCTTGAGTGAATCCTTTGGTTTCCTAATTACCTGGCTTTCAGATGAACAGCATGCAGATAGTATGTCCTGTGCTTCGTCCATTTTGGTAGCTATTAGATGTGCATAGTGGGAGCTGTTCCTCTTAAGTCCCTTTCTGGTAGCTATTAGATGCTTTCTCCCATTAGCTGTCCATCAGGAGTTCCATTCTGGTAGCTTTTAGATGTTTCCTTCCCCTGTCCAGCCAGGCCACTCTCATCGTACACTCGTCAGCCAGGAAGCGCGCTTGGGTTAGTAAATATGACAGCTGGCACCTTGGATTCTAATAATGAGAATGCCCAACTTACTGAACTATGTTTTTTTCTGGTATACAGGCCAAGAAGAAGGCCTTCACCAAGTACTCCAAGAAGTACACTGATGGCAAGAAGACCATTGAGGCCGAGCTCGACCAGCTGAGGAAGCACTGCACTGTCATCCGTGTCCTGGCCCACACCCAGCCCAAGAAGACCCCTCTGGTTGCCAAGAAGGCTTACCTCATGGAGATCCAGGTCAACGGTGGAGAGGTCCCCGCCAAGGTTGACTTCGCCTACAGCCTGTTCGAGAAGCAGGTCTCTGTTGACGCCATCTCTAGAAGGACGAGATGATCGACACCATTGCCATCACCAAGGGTCACGGAACCCAGGGTGTGATTGCCCGCTGGGGTGTCACCCGTCTGCCCCGTAAGACCCATCGTGGTCTGCGTAAGGTTGCCTGCGTTGGTGCTTGGCATCCTGCCCGTGTGTCATGGACTGTGCAGCGCGCAGGTCAGATGGGATTCCACCATCGTACTGAGATCGACAAGAAGATCTACAAGCTTGGTAAGAAGGGCGAGGCCTCCCACTTGGCCGAGACCGGCTACGACATGACCAAGAAGGAGATCACCCCCATGGGTGGATTCGCTCAGTATGGAACCATCAAGGAGGACTACCTCATGATCAAGGTGAGTCTTCCATCATCTGGGAGAATATAATGTTCCTTGTTACACCCAGCTTAACCAAACATTATGTCTTGTTTCATTCAGCTTACCCAAATTCGTAGCTGCAGTGCCTATCCAGTCTGAAGGAGCTCCATGTACTCTTGAAGCTCGCGGCGCATGCTATATCATTTTTAACCTTTTCATCCGCGCTGGGAGTATTATGTGCCCTGCCCGGATCCAGGGTCAATTCCATTTCCATCACACACTGCACACTGTGTGTGGAACTGGGGTCAATTCCATTTACATCTCACTCTGCGCTCCCATTGTTGCCATTTGTCCTAAGATTGAAGTGCCCAGTTTATGTCTGCTGAACCTCGTTTAAACCTTGAGACCTGAAATGGCTGCTCTTCATGTAGACTTGTCCTGTGCCATGGTTACAAACTTTAACCCATGTAGCTGCAGTGCCTCATCAAGTCTGAGGGAGCTCTTCGTGCTCCTGAAGCTCGCGGCGCATGCTAGATCATTTTCAACCTTTTCATCCGTGCTGGGAGTAATATGCGCCCTGCCCGGATCCAGGGTCAATTCCCTCAACGTGCACTGCGGTCAATGAGGAAGCCATCTGTCCTAGTTAGGAATATGCATGTCCCCAGGTTCATCTCCTCAACCTATAGGACTGGTTCACCTCGTCCCAACCTTACCTGCTTCATCTCGTCCCAACCTTACCTGCTTCATCTCGACCCAACTTTACCTGCTTCATCTCGTCCCAACCTACATGACTGGTCATTCTTTTGAATCGTCCTTTGTCCGTTTATTTTTTCAGGCATTGGCATATTCTTGTGTGCCTGTCTCATCCAGCAGGGAGTTTACGTTAGAGAAACATGTAGCTGCAGTGCCTATCTTGTCTGGGGGAGTTCTATGTACTCTTGAAGGTCGCGGCGCATGCTAGATCATTTCTGACCTTTTCATCCGTTCTGGGAGTAACATGCCACGTAGGATGCAACCTGGATAGGAAGAGATGTGTGCCCAGTTTATGTGTTGTCTGCTCATACTGTCCCAACTCCTAGCACTGGCCATTTAAGTGCCCTGTTGCTTGTGGTCACTGGGCCAGGAGCTTGTACTAGTTTGTTTCATCCATCAGGGAGCATTAGACTTACCCAAGGATGTAGTTGAGCGCCCATTATGTCTGACTGAGCTCTATGTACTCTTGAAGCTCGCGGCGCATGCTAGATCATTTCTGACCTTTTCATCCGTGCTGGGAGTATTATGTGCCCCGCTCGGATCCAGGGTCAATTCCATTTTCACCTCACAATGTGCACTCACAAGGTGCCATCAGCTCATCTAGGCAGAATCAAGTGCATAACAAATTCTGCATCTGTTCATGCTTTCTCTCATGGGCAGCGGTTGACTGTCAGCAGCAAACACAGCTTGATGCCCTAGGCTTGGTGGTTTCTCATGCATTAGGTGTACCCAAGACTGCAAATGCAGTGCCTATCATGTCATGCAGTGCCTATCATGAGGGAGCTCCATGTACTCTTGAAGCCCACGGTGCATGCTTGATCATTTCTGACCTTTTCATCCGAGCTGGGAGTATTATGTGCCCCGCCCGGATCCAGGGTCAAATCCATTTACAATGAGCGATGCCATCTGGCCCCTGCCCCTGCAAGCAAAATCCGTCTTCCTGACTCATCTTGGTCGTGATTGGTTGGCTGTTAGCAGCAATCACAGTATAAGTATACTTCCATTTGTACCAACTCTTGGACTGCATTCTGCTGTGTCAACAAACCCCCCTAACACCACCCACCATCTGCGCCCTGGTGGTAATCCATCATGTCCCTGAGACTAACCAGCACTCGCCCCCCACTGCTTGATTGTACTACAGGGACAAGTTGCTGGTACCGTCAAGCGCGCCATCACCCTGCGCAGGACCCTGCTGCCCCAGACCAGCCGCAGTGCCCTGGAGGAGATCAAGCTCAAGTTCATCGATACCTCCTCCAAGTTCGGACACGGTCGCTTCCAGACCGCCGAGGAGAAGCTCAAGACCTACGGACGCGTCAAGGCTTAAAAATAGACTCATATGTCATTTCTTCTCCGAGTGTAATTAGGCCATCAAGCCAATACTTCCATTGCCTTCCCTTCTCTATTTTTTAAAGCCTACTCTTCAGATTGTCTCTGTACACATGTGGGTGGCAGTGACTGTGGATTTATAATATTGTTGGCCCAAGGCGGTCAATTTAATGGCGTCTTTTGACGACTGTCGGAGTTCTACATCTACGGCAGGCTCCCTAATGTATTGGGACGTCAAGGAGTTGAATGCACAAGAATGCTTAGGACTTAAGGGCTAACGGACTTAATCCTCATGAATTGAGCTTGATTACATGTAAGATCGCGGTCAGCTAGCCGTCTGAAGCAGAAATAAGCAATACTAATCAGAAGATTGCTTGGGATATCTGGATATACTCACAGGATCGTACTTCATAGCAGGAACTGAACCCTGAGCATATACAGCGCAAATGTGTCAAATGTTAATGTGTCAATAAATAGCGCGAATGTGTCGAAAAATATAATCTCAGATGTCTATAGAAGCTGGGTTTATGGCAGGTACACAAGCATATCATTCTATGCCTCAGGATACATTGGTAAGAAACCACATCGACACATAAGCATACATGGGCGCTTGCCGGGCTGAAAAGGGGGTGAATGGGCACAACAGCAAACACCTGCAGCCTGCATTTGTTGAAGGAGACGTGGTGTCCAAACCGCACAGTGAGGATCACTGGTCCATAAGGGGTGTAGGACTTCAACTCGGTTACATAACTCCAGCCAGCAATTTGGCTGCTCGCTGTTTTCGCCAGTAAAAAAACATTATCATTTGTTATTTTTATACCTTCAAATTATCTTCTTTTTTCCTCTTCGTCGATCGATCTAAAATCAATAAAAATACGGTTCATATACCGTAATTCATATAAAAAAATACTTAGTCCAAGTAAATTATCGCCATACATTCATGGATAACTAAGGTAGCTTCGCTCGACCTTCCACTTCTGGATTGCACATCAGATAATGTAGAGGAATCATTTTACTCTGAGAACAGGAGGAGCCCTATAATTTTACTTATCCCGATCGATTTATCCTAAGAATGGGGCTATACTGGCACTGATTCATAGCGATGTTTTGAGCCATTTTCAGGTCCTCCGCCGCAGACGCAACGTCGATGGGTCCGTTGCGTCGCAGGACGCTACATGGGGAGGGTCCGCTAACCAGAAGGAAAGGTCTGTTGCGTCGCAGGACACAGGCCATACAATTGGTTGCGTCTCAGGCAGCTCAGCTGGGAGTCCTCCTGAAGTACCCTGCTGCTGAGATTGGGAAATTAGGTTATGATACTTTCTTTTCCAATCCAGGAAGGCTTCGTCAGTACATTCAAAAACCACATACTGGTAGTGTTCAACTTGAACGGTTCCAGAAGAAAATAGAAAAAAAACATTCGATCCTCCCAAGGGACAATGGGTCGTTTCCACCTATCAGTTTCCATCCTCAGACAGTGGGAGGAAGTTATATATATAGTCATATTGCGAACTCCCTTGTGAGGTAGGTCTTTGGTGAGATAATTAGGCATCTAAGGTTCCCCAGTCTCCCCACCCTCATACAAGTGAGAGGACATCCAAGTCTGGCACACAGCATTCTCCCTTCCTGTTTTATACAACGCTTTCATCTCTAGGGCGCTTATCTGGTGATTTGCTGCTATGTTAAAAGAAAAGATGATTGGAGAAAGGACCTTCTCCACTTTGTTCCAGTTAACTGATTTAATTTTCAAAGGTCCTACACCTCCATGTAAATTGGTGGCCAAAGATTTATCCTGAGGTTCTTCCAAGAAGTACAACATCGCAAGGGCATGAGACACATCCTTTTTTCTACAGGGTGTAGGACTGGGTGAAGGACAGAGAACAAAAAGACGTGTGCCAAACCAAATTAAAATCAAAAATCCAAAGAAGCTGGGTGTCAGGCTGAGAAACCGTAGAAACTGAAGCACATCGTGTCATCGTGTTATGAGTCAGGAATATATACAACGGCTCAGTAGGGTCACTCTACCATGCTGTGAATACCGTATGCGCCTTAAGTCTTGGCAAGGTTAAGTATTGGCAAATGTCATTTCCCCACTTGAAGTGGGTCTCAGAAAAGCATGGCAAACCAAACTTGGCAAAGGGGTCAATGGCTTTGACTGTCTTAAGCTCGGACTTGAAATCCAGTTGGCAAAGGATCTTATGTTATTGTTACATTTCCTTGTTACATGTTCACCAAGTAGTCTGCCCAAGCTTGCTGTAAAACAATGTAACAATTCAAAGCATGACCATTAAACTTGCTAGGGCTTAGTAGCCAGATCGGTATAGGCTCCAGCCTGCCAAATTGCTGGATGGAGCCATGTAACCAAGTTCAAGGTCAAGCGCATGTTTACGAAGTAGTCTGCCCAAGCTTGCTGAAAATAAAACAATGTAGCAATTCAAATCAGGAACATTTAACTTGCTAGGGCTTAGTAGACAGAGTACCATGGTAACCGTAACTTGGCAAAGGCCAACTATCTGGAGTGGTCTCAAGCTGGATCCCTAATCCGGTTTGGCAAAGGGTCGTTTGCCAATACTTCAGGCGCAAACGGTAATGTGACCATCTGTCTCACACACAAACGTGGATGTAGTTAGGTTTCTTTGCACGGTCTACCAGCCACGCTGTGTGTCATACGGTATGCGGTCGTACTAAACAAAAACGGGGGGCAAGAGCACTTCTACACCACACTCGGACAATCCCGAGTACGTCGTCATAAGCGACTCAGCTTTTTTCTGTTTAGTTGTGAAAGGTATTCCACTCCAGGAGGTGGGTCTCCCTACACAAACCAGCAACACCGAGGATTCGGTTTGAATGGCGTTGCCACTCCTACAAAAGAGTAGACGCACTTTGGGTCGGCGGGAGATGCCGACCCTCGACCAATCGAACATTCACCACTACCCCTATTGACCACGGCAGACAAGCTCCCGTGAGCTTTGAAGCACATCTATTGGAGGGGTCTCAAACAAAACAGGTGGACCAATATATGCATTGCCAACTTATCACCCTAAACGCAAACTGACGTCGCTAGAGTAAGACGAATTTAACATGACACAACTGCCACTGTGGCATGCAACTACATAGGAATCAAAATTATCATGGCTTATTTCACCATGGCATGGTACCAGCTCTTGAAACCTGGATTGCTGAAATATCAGCTAGACAAGTAACCAAGAATGCGAGCTAAATTGGCAGGACATTGTTTTGCTGACACGAGAATGTGCGAGGGCGTTTGTAGACATGAGACCTGCCCCATGTCCGAGGCGAAGGCCAACCCCTTCTTTTGAGGTTCACAACGAATCTGCAACAACATCCAACTTAGCTATTATCTGGTTGGCTGAGGCCAGAATAAGGTAGCCTTATAATGATTGGGGTCTTTCTCATCCCTATCATGCTTCAGATCAAAAACTGATTTCAGTGTGTTCATTCAAGATTCAACCAAACAGCTACATAATCACTAGTTGACGATAGGTGTGCCTCAAGCCACATGTTGGCGTTAGCTACACTGAGGCTCACAAAGGCCCGAGCCGAATGCTGGCGTCAAGCCCAATATCACTTAATTCATCTGCCAGAGGGTAGCTCCTTGGTTATAGTTTCCACTGCCAATTTTCACCTCCTCGCACCGGTAGTGAGAGGCTGCTTGCAGATTGCAGCGTTTCCTTTCTGCAAGAGTAGAAGGAGGGGAGTTGCAAAGGGGCTGTTTAGATAAGGGCGTGTGCAGCAGAGCATGGTCCACACTATCACAAGCAACAGGGGGAGATGGGATGAGATGAGATGAGATGAGATGAGATGGGATGAGATGAAGGGGGAGATGAGATGAAGGGGGAGATGAGATGAAGGATGAGATGAAGGGGGAGATGGGATGAGATGAGCAGTGCATAGTCCACATTATCGCAAGCAACAAGGGGGAGATGCATTGGAATTATTACCAATGACAATGCTTCCTTGCTGCAATCTTGCTGGCTTGCTTGATGCAATACCGCCTTTCATTTTTTGAGGATTTGCTGGAAGAGCTCTTCCGGATGTTGAGGAGCGGACTAGTCTTGGGCCAACAATGGCCTGTCGATGACAAAGCAATATTATTTGTTTGGCATACACACTTGAAAGTATGCTAATGACTACTATCCCAAGCTACAAGGGGGATATGCATTTGTTTGGCATACACACTTGAAAGTATGCTAATGGCTACTATCCCAAGCTACAAGGGGGATATGCATTTGCTTGGCATACACACTTGAAAGTAGCCCCCGTCGGAAAGACGATTGTTTGGGGCTCACCAATGCCTTTTTCATTTGAGCCTTCCTGTCACGGTTGGGCAAGTCCCTTCAGACTATTTGGCCAACCCCTGGACTGTAACCTAAATACATACAGTTGAAAGTATGCGAATGACTTGGACGTCAGCCAACGGTCCCATAACTAACTGGCTTCGGTCCGCTCGATTCCGTTGCCACTCTCTGCTCGCTTGCGCCGCTGCTTGCGATGCTGCCTAGGACTTGCTAATCTTCCGTGCGACGAAACGCAAATTGAGCGACTCAGTCCACCCCCAGTGCGACGCGCTACCCGACTATGGTGTGGGGTGTGGGTGTGGGGGGGTGAGGGGGGCATTTCTGAATAGTTTAGCCGGACCCATGCATCGGCATGCAGCGACGGAATGGCTACACGTCGCGCAAACAAAAAAACAGTATTCCCTTTTATATCTCCAAGACCCTCAACGTGTTACCCAGCAACTATAATCTAGCAAGCAAGCATTCCACCAACATGAATTGTTTTGATGAGGTCCCCCATTTTGCAAAATAAATAAACAAATAAATAATAGTATATAATACTGATGAGGAGAGCTAGAACGTTTCCCCCACCTCACTTGAGCGACCCCTACCTGAATCTCCAAGACCCTCATCAAATTACCCAGCAAATCCCCCTGAATCTCTAAGACCCTCATTGAATTACCTAGCAAATCCCCCTGAATCTCCAAGACCCTGATTGAATTACCCAGCAAATCCCCGTGAATCTCCAAGACCCTGATTGAATAACCCAGCAAATCCCCCTGAATCTCTATGACCCTGATTGAATTACCCAGCAAATCCCCGTGAATCTCCAAGACCCTGATTAAATTACCCATCAAATCCCCCTGAATCTCCAAGACCCTGATTGGATTACCCAGCAAATCCCCCTGAATCTCCAAGACCCTCATCAAATTAATCAGCAAATCCCCCTGAATCTCCAAGACCCTCATCGAATTACCCAGCAACTATCATCTAGCAACCAAGCTTCCCACCTCCATCCATTGTTTTGATTCCTGGAGATTTCGTTCGCAGCCATAGCCACTAGCCAACATTTGAGCTGTGAGTTGCATCATCTCCGGATCTCCGTCTTCTGAAGCCTGTAGGTACACCGCATGATGTGTTGGAGGTTTGAGGTTTGATGTTGGGGGTTTGAGGTTTGAGGTTGGAGCGATTTGCAGGTGCTCCCGACAAAACGATGATACTCAGACATAATATGTCAGCTCTACATATATGGTGTGAATGCTGCTCTATAAATATGGTGCTCTCTATATATGGTGTGAATGCTGCTCTATGCATATGGTGGAGGACGAGTGGCTTCATCTTGAGTGCCCTGCCAACATCCAAGTAAGACTTGGCTTTCATGAACTCTTTGGCACTCATAGCTTATCTTTTCAGCTTTCACCAGCAGCTTCTAGGCTATCCAGCCAAATCTAAAGCAACCTAGTGTACCTGGAAGCTGATAGAATTAGCCTGTAAGCACTGCCGAAAGCTTGGGGATCATACCAGTGGTTGGGACAAGGAGCTGCCTAGGAGCTACAACGAAAAGCTAAAACAAAATCTTGTTGGCACTGTCTCAGTTTTGGGATACGCGTAGCAGCTTCTAGGCAGCTCCTTTCCCCTGTCTTTGGGCCAAACCTGGCGCTAGCTAGTGCATCTGAAAGCGGAAACTGCGGGCATTTCAATGCTACTGAAAGCTTTGGGCTAGACCCAGTGGCTAGCTGTTGGAGCTGGCTGAAAGCTGCCATGCATAGCCCAAAAATGAAACATTGCTCTTTCGTGACAATAAATCATAAACGAGCCTGAGTAGTTTGGGGGGAGGGGGGTGGTGAGAGGGGGGATAAGGATTTTTGCCTCAAAGGGTGGGTCTTCCAGCACTAGTCCTAGCCTGCAAGGATTATATGTGGTGTAGCGGAGCCTTTACTAATTTTAAATTAAGAAGGTTTAATAAGAAGCGTCTTGATAATGTGACCACTTTTGCTTTGCTACTTTGCTAATTTGATTCAATGCTTAGTTTCTGTCAGGAACTACTAGGCTACATGCATTATCATGCAGTTTCTTGCTTAACTATGCCCATTACTCAGTTAAATAATGGATGAAAGACCCCCCCCCCCCCCCCCCCCGGATGTGTTGAGCGGGCTTGTATTGGGTCAAAAATGGTCTGTCTATGACCAGAGCTTTTCTTTTCAGCTACGAGCAGCAGCTTCTAGGCAGCTCCCCTGGCTTGTTACCCAGCCAAACTAAAGTAACGCAGTGCATCTAGAAGCTTACAGAATCAGCTTTCCATTACTGGTGACATCTTGGGGCTTAGCCTAGTGGCTGGCTCAGGGAGCTGCGCCTAGAAGCTGCAGCTCGTAGCTGAAAATAAAAGCTGTGCCTACGACAATATCATGTCATATAATCATTCGACTCTTTCTCCTTCAATCTAATCCATGTTGTCGGGCTTCACTTTTTTTTTTTTTTGCTACTTGCACGAGCTTCTAGGCAGCTCCCTGAGACTGCCACAGGGCCACACCCAAATATTCCAGTAGCACTGGAAAGCTCACGATAGCAGCTTCCAGGTGCCTAAGTTGCTTAAGGTTTGGATGAAGAGAGAGCCCAGGGAGCTGTCTAGAAGCTGCTGCTTGTAACTGAAAATAAACAGCTGTGCCGAGTTTCATGCCAGACGGTGACGACGTCTTTCTGTTGGATTACAATCAAAACTTCTGATGTTATGATAACGCCTGGTGGGGCATGGTATTAAGGGAACCCTGTCTTCGGCGGTAGGGAACGGGCTGCTACTTAACCTGGACAGTGCTACCATGGCGGTTGACAGCGACCGGGAACACTTAAGCGCACCCGTAGGGATTCGAACCCCGCACCTTCTTGTTTCATCGAGCTCTACCATTGGGCCATTTGTCGAAACGGGATTCATCAAACCTTCTGACTGAATTGATTCGTTTCCCTACTTTGACTTTTTTACATGACGTCGTCATCGACAGTCCATTGTTGACCCAAGACAAGCTCGCTTGACAACATCCAGGAATGGTCTTCAAACTAATCTTCAAAATAAGATAGGCAATATTGCAGCAAGCAAGCATGATGATTTAGGGATGAGTCACAATGCAGCAGCAGTTGGCTGTGTGCATACATATGCTGTCGTCACTCATAAGCCCCCCTTGACACCGTCAAACAGCGGGCGCACATTTGGAGTCCAGTAGGGCACCAGGAATAATGTCATCATCATTATCATCACCATCATCATTTATTTACAAGACCATCATTGGTACACTACACAAGCATGAGAGTCCCTTCTAACAAAGAAACAGCCATGGCCTACCTGCAGTGTCTGCTTGAACCATTTCACGGCGCATTTCGATACAACGTCGCGCAAAGGGGGGCCCTTTGGGTTCCTAGGGGTTTGACTGGACGCGCCGAATGACATGAAAGGGGGTGCACGAGGTAAGCATGGAGTGATGGTGGAGATGATATTCGCTGTGTTGCTTACCTGCGGTCAGGTCCCACTGCGGCCATCTTCGTGCGATCTAGGGGGCCTACATGTCTTTCGCTGTAACGGCTTGAACTTGCTGTGCTCAGGAAATAGATTGCAAGGGCTCCAATTCGCGCACCGTTCCTTCATATGTCCGAGATTGTGCGGCTAGCTGGCTCTTGGCTTTTCGCTGGCAGGCGCAGGGAAGGCGCTGGCAGGACCCAACCACCACTCAGCACCACAGGACTCCAATACCTTATCCCCCAAGTCAGGCAGTGTGTGTTGGCAGAGTGGCAGACTCAGCTAGCTCGTCCGTGTTTGGCGCCTTGGTAGTTCAAATAGTATAAATATCGATTGTGTGACATGTGATTTAGGTCAAGTAGGGTTTCGGGAGACCCACCTCCTGGGGTGAAAGTCCTTTCACAACTTAAAAAAAAAAAAAGTATATATAGATGGACATCATGCGTTTTTTTAATGCAGCGACATGATAAGGATAAAGTTATTTAAAATGCGAGATGTCTTCATCAGACCCAAACTGGGAACACTATTATTCCTCTACATTACTTCATGCTTAATCCAGTGGAAGCTCATGAGAAGTTGCTATTGTTAATCAATGATTGTATGAGTAGATTGGATCAAGTACATTTTGATCGTAATACTTTGATGTTATTTGATCATGCCACTGCCCGAGACAGCGACAAGTTAGCCTTACAAGCTGTTTTACAAGCTGTTTTGGGGCCGTGTGACCAAGTTCAAGTTCAAGTTGGCATCTCACAAAGGAGTGAGATAAGTCCAAACGACTACGTCTGAAGATACCAACAGCCGACTGCTTGACAGGGAAATGTTTGACAATTTGAAAGGGATTGATTCGATATGAAGGTACGAAGACTGCAGCTAGTGGTCTAATGCGTAGTGCCGAGACCTTGCCTTTGAGGCGAAAATCATTGTTGACAAAACAGTGACCCGCGGCAGTGAGGCGCCTCAGGGTGGGTTTTGGGGACAGCACACAGAAAATAAGATTATTACTATTATTCCACAACCGGAGGAGTTCCTGGTTCGAATCTACACTCTTACATATACACTAGAAATCCCTGGTTTCCATGGTTCTCACACGGGGGGTAATTGTCCACTGCAATGTGCAGCATGTTAGACGCCAAACCTGGCGTATAGAACCTTGTAACAATTCATCTTCTTCTTACTATTATTAAGTATATTTAGCCTATTTGGCGTAACCGGCTGGATTGTAAACAAACAAAACACTATTGGCAGCCGCATCACAGCAGGATTGTCTACGGGGAATGTGCAAAATTGCAAGCAACCAGGATTCAAACAACTTTTCAGTTTTCAGAAGCCACAACAATCTCAAGTAAGAAGGGCTACTCCCTTACGTATGCTCCCTGGTTTCCGTGGGTCCCGCACGGATGGACTAGGAATTGGAAGACGGTGAGCAGCCCAGAGTTGGCTGAAAACTGTGAAACGATTCAAACTAAGAAGGGCTGCCGCCAAGTTGGGAGATGAGCACATGGCTTGTACCATAGTTTTCATTCCAGCTACGAGCGGCAGCTTCTAGGCAGCTCCCTGGGCTCTCTCTTCATCCAAACCTTAAGCTACCTAGGCACCTGGAAGCTGATATCGTCAGCTTTCCAGTGCTACTGGAATCTTTGGGTTAGGCCCAGTGGCAGTTTCAGGGAGCTGCCTAGAAGCTGGTGCTGGTATCCGAAAAGAAAAAACAGTGGATTGTACCTTGCTCCCCTTGATTGCAAGGGTACTGGGCGGCTCCTGCGGCAACCACTGTTTCATTCCTGGGCTACTCATAGCAGCTTCCATCCAGCTCCATTAGCCTAGACACTGGATCAAGCCCAAAGCATTCAGCTACATTGGAATGCCTGGCATGTCAGCTTTCAGACGCACCAGCAAGCTTCAGGTTTGGCCCAAGGACGGGGGAAACCAGCTGCCTAGAAGCTGCTTGAAGCTAATTGTAGCCCCAAAAAGAAACAGTGGCGGCAGCATCTACCATAGACAAGTGCTTTTCTTTTCAGCTACGAGCAGCAGCTTCTAGGTAGCTCCTTGAGCCAGTCATTGGGCCAAGCCCACAAATTTCAGCAGTGCTAGAAAAGCGATAATGCTGGCTTCCGGGTGCACTAGCCCGCTTTGGGTTAGGCTGAATAGCCAGGAAGAGGAGCTACCTAGAAGCTGGTGCTTATACCTGAAAATAAAATTTCTGTCATAGACCCACCTATCACCATCCCATTGAAGTTAGTGTCATCACTAATGAATGCAGCAATTCTAAGACCGCTGGTGCAAGTAGAAGGTCTCATCAACCCTCTAGGCCATCGAGCTAATATCAATACAATGAAATCGCCAGGCATTCATTAGGGAAAATATAAGCAAGACACTGTCGCAAAAGTAAGCTAAAATCACGTTGGAAGTGATGGTTTGAACCATTGAGTATCTGATCAGATGGCTCAATGGTTCAAACCATCGCTTACAACAAATCAAGTTGCGTTTGCAGCTGCATCTGCTGCTAGCTTGCGCCTCAGGTCCATAGCATCTCCAACAGCATGGGTAGAGACAGCACCAAATTCGATGGGAGCAGCTGCCTTGGCTTTCGATGAAATAGTTTTAGATTCCCACGTCAGCTGCAGAGGACGTTCCGGCACTTGCCAAGTTAGCTGTGTTTGCCATGCCCTCTGGAAGTGCCATCCGCTGAACCCTGAACATTTTACGGTCGGAAAAGTTAAGAGTCGGAATAGTCCATGCATAGTTAAGGGTCGGAATAGTTTAGAGTCGGAAAAGTCCATGCAACGTTAAGGGTTGGGACAGTTTAGAGTCAGAATAGTCAATGCACAGTTAAAGGTCGGAATAAATTAGGGTCGGAATAGTTCATTGGTTAAATAAATTTCCTCTGCTCACTGAGGGTGAACAGCCTGAAGGCTGGCAGTGGTGTACCACTAAACAAAGCCAAGCCAAATAGTCTTGAAGCAGCAGGGATGTCCAGCACAGCAGCGGCAGTTGCACACACTACTAGAGAAAGGCTAAGTTAATATTTGTGTATTAATAATAATGACACAGGTACAGCACAGTATAGTCTTCCACTGTATAGTAGCCCAGCACAGGTACATCGGTGTCTAGGCAATACATCGGTGTCTAGGGAATACTAGGGACAGGCTAATTTAATATTAGTGATTGGACAATACGTAAATAATCATAACAATAAGTGAATGTTAGTTAATATTAGACTAACAAGCCATCTCACCAGGATTTTTAATTTATTTGAAGAATTAATTTTGTTGCGACACTACAATAGTATGAGTTAATATTAGATTTTCAAACACTAATATAAGTTGCCATTCCCTACACACTACAGTAACAACCAGGGTTGTTGAAAGCCCTCTGAGAATTTGCTTGACACACGCTAAGCCCACCCTCCTCCCCCTAAGGTGCGAGAAAACCAGCAAAAGCACACACGTTTCAATCAAAATCTGAAAAATTGTCAAAATGTGTGTGAAATCCCGCACATCCCATTTACAGTGTGCGTGACCACCCCACCTTTCCCAGATCCTTGGCAAGACTGGTTCATATGAGTCTACCCTTATAAAGCTCATCCCCTCTGAGAATCTACTACCTGGGTTTGGGGACACTCCAACCTAACCAGCCTACCACACCAACCCAACCCTAATCCCACTCACCCACTCCCACCCTCTGGAGTGTGCGTGACTGTTTGGATTGTTTTCACGCAACCAGGTACGTTTTGAACTACCCTGGTAAGAACATAGTGCTCCTAACAGGGACTGCCATGACAATGCAACTAGCAGGTGTGTGCATTTACCAGTCCAGGGGTAGGCCAAATAGGCTTAAGGGACTTGCCCAACCATGACAGGAAGGGCTAAAAAGAAAAGGCATTGATGAACTTAACCCCAAACAATCGTTTTACCGACGGAGGCCCTGACTTCGTGCTACAGTGATAATTGAAGTATACAATGTAACAATTATAATTAAATCATCATCCCACATGCATGCTTGCATAGTGTCACTGGATGGTTGTCTACTCCCACTGTTTTTTTGTGTGCGACGCGTCGCAAATTGAGCGACTCAGTGCTACCCCAGGGCGACGTGCTGCCCCCCAAACCCCGCGGAGGACAGAGGCCGGGGAGGTTGGGGGGCTATGTCTGACTAGATTAGCCAGACCCATGCGTCGCCATGCAGTGACGGAATGGTGAGGTGACATCGTAAAAAAAACAGTGTATGTTCTTGGAATCCTGTGAATCAAATAAGTCTCCAATGCTACTACGAACGTTGTGCCATGTGTGGCCTGCCAATGATTAAGCAGAATAGCATAAAATCAAGGGGCAGACTAGCTTTCCACATTGATAAATAGTACACCTTATTACGAGGCGTGAGGTTGGGGGTGCCAGTCTGTTTGCTTGCACTGGGGCCAACCACCAATTTCCAGTTTGATAAATAGTACGCCTTATTACGAGGTTTGAGGTTGAGGGGGCCAGCCTGTTTGCTTGCACTGGGGCCAACCACAAATTTCCACATTGATACACTACATAACATATGAAACGCCATCATTGGCTGATAACCCCTCACACATCTGACCTGTCGCACCTCCTTCGCATGTTCCTCAAAATGGCTACACAGGGCTTTTCCTTTCAGCTCAGAAACTGACTGGCATTCAGCCAAAGCTAATCCCAGCCTGTCTGGAAGCTGGCAGAATCTGCTGGCCAGAACTGCCGACATCTCGGGGCTATCCCAATGGCTGGCTCACGGAGCTGCCTAGAAGCTGCTGCTCGTAGCTGAAAAAACAACTATGGACGAGAGGTACTCTTGCGTCTTCCGTAATGCTTTTAGCTGCTACTTGGTGCAACAGATAATGTGAACCCTACTTTTTGGCAAAGCCCCCAGAGTTACCTCGTTGTCCAGTTGTCTGTCGTGTTGTTTGTTTGTCGGCACGTAACCCTGGCCCTGTCGCAAACCCTAGACTCGGTCCGCTGCACTTGATTTTGCTGCTCCGATAGCGAACACTCTCTGCCAATTTTCCAATTGCGACGTGCCTAGGACTTGTTATTTTCATTGTTTTTCAGCATGGCAAGCCTTGCTGCCGATTGAGGGTAGAACAAACTGGTCAGTTCTTTCGTTTAGGGACTTTTCAGGACAAGAAACTGACACCCAAATATCCCACCGTCGGTTTGCCCACAACTTTCTGTCGACTTCCTTGTGGGATATGCACAGACCAGTCATGAGAGAGAATCGTGGGTAGACCGACAGGAATCCGTTGAGCTGGATCTAGATCTGTGGTATCTGACTCAGCTGAGTAGCTATGTAGCTTACAGGCTGACTCAGAGTCTCTTCCAAACTTTTACACACATGCCCAAGATTTGAACCAAAGACTCTGAAGCAAGGAATATGAATTATGGTCGCTGTTCGGCACATGGGTTTTCCAGTTTAGCGTTACATGTTTTTTATAAAGTGCGATGAGTGATCGTGAAATTAATTTATCAATTCATCAGTGCCTTTTCTGTTTAGCCCTCCCTGATATCATGATTGGGCAAGTCCCTTTGGCCTATTTGGCTACCCCTTAACTGTAGCAACATACATAAGCGAGATCTAGATAAGTTAATCAAAGTTGAGCGAAGTCATACGGGGCAAAGCAAGTAAGCAAGGGACTCTATGATTACATATCCTGCAACCTATGATGATTTCAATGTGCTTCAGCTCTCATATCTATTGTATTTGGGGCCTTAACCTAAATTGTGGTTGTCCCACCAAATTGTACAAAATATTGCGGTGTCCTTAAGTGCCCCCCAAATGTGCACCGCTGGGTGCCCCCCAAAAGTGTGGTTCGGCCACATATCCCAGGATGGGCGTAGTCCTATCCTGCTTGCTGTTGCACATGTGCTGGCAATATTCTTGTCAGAGCTTTTTTCCCCTGCTATATATAGCTTTCGCTACTTTCGACCCCATTTTGGCCCAAACTGCGGCAATAAAGAGGCCCAATTTATGGCCATAAATGGCCCTAAAAACTGTAATGATGCTGTCTCTGGAGGAGGCCTAAACCCATGAAGCTGTAAAAAACAAAAATCTGAACTGAAAAAAAACTGGTTCTTGTGTGAGTCTCCGCTCGGTCTGTACTATCCACTGATATTGTTGCACTCACTTTTTTCCTGTGAACACCTCATAGAGATGCTCAATTAGAGCTACTGCTGCTCCGTGTACCCCTGCTAGAGTCCCTTCCACGAGGTCCACAGGAAAATCAATTTCCTGACGCTCGCAGTACGTCTTGAGTTGATCCCAATTGTTGCGTTTATTTACTGTTGCAGTAACGTTGGAAAAGCTATGCATCTGGATATCTTTCTGCAGCATCAAGGAGAATCATGAAAGAGTCAGTGCTTCCACGGAGCTGAGAATGGATGGGGGCAGTGCCACTCGACCTGCCCTGCAACAGTATTATATGGAAGCAAGCACGCATGCAAGCAAATTGCATACGCGAGAATTGTCCTGTTTCAAGGCACGAGTATCGTTGATTGAACAGGAACACCCACCGGGAAATAGCGACTGAATATCTCCGCGACGAGGAAGCCGTTGGCAGTGTCCCTGCGAAGGTTGACATGTCCACTCAGTTTTCGAGAACTTCGACCCACGAAAGGGCCACATACTTCCTTATAGTTTCCATCATGTCATCGTGGCTCACCTCCGAACATTCCGGAGACTATGCGACAAGTCCAATCCCTGGACCCATTTCAATGCAACGGGCGCGACAGAGGGGATACCTGGGGGACTTTCGTATCCGAACACGTCGTTACCCTTGCCTGTGGTTGATAACAAGCCGGTCGAGTTCCTAGAACATGACGTACTCATCCTATTAGAACTTTCTGTACAGTTGATAATCGGAATTGATACAGGGGAGCACTAACGTCTGCCTATGAGTGAACAAGTGCTATCAAAGCAATACAGCAGTACCGATCCCAGCCATAGCTGTTGTTTGGTCCAAATCGCCCTTCCAAGCTGTTTGCCATACCCCTCGTCCTACCTGGTGCTTCTTTCCTGCAGTTTCATCAACTCCTGTCCCACGGCTACTCTGGATTCACCCTCCTGATTATCGGTGTCAAGCGTTATTGATTCAGGGATCTTTAGATCTATCACCTTGTAGTTTTGCTTTCTACCCACATCGAGAATGTCGCGCAGGTATTGCTCGCCTTCCGACTAATTTAGCTCTGTTCGTGCGATCGATCACTCGCGAAGGTTCAATTTTGACGTTTTCGTACCCCCTATTTCCACAGATATGATAGCCGGACGACCATTTTCTCCCCCGAGGGTCGCTTGTATCAGGTAATGTGTCAGTGTCCCCTTGTGGGAGTTCCATCTGTTGCAGTTGCCTTTAACATGGATCTGTCCTCGATACGCAGGTCGAATACGCCATGGAGGCCATTTCCAATGCTGGTGCAGCAATAGGCATTCTTGCTACAGATGGTGTGGTGTTGATTGCTGAGAAGAAGATTACTTCAAAGGTACATCAAGCACATGGATTTATTTCCATACAATTCCTGAATGTACTGAGGCTTGCTGTTGTTTGGACACTGCATATGGCATTCTCTTTGTTGCTGGTCTTCATTCTGCCACATTCTTGAGACATACATTACAATTGATTCGTAAATCCGGAATCTGTTGCTTATTTCACTTGAATGTGAGATGTCACTTGTGGCTTTCGCTGACTCGCCACTGCTTGCCATGCAGCTGCTCGACACTAATGCGGTCGGAGTACGTAGGGAGAAGATGTACAAGCTGGATGACCATGTTGCATGTGCAGTCGCTGGAATGACAGGTAATGTTGTAGAAAATGCTTTCTGTTGCACATGAGCTACACAATTCTCTCGGGAGCTATGCAAAACCCTAATACTATGATCCTCTGTTTCTCATCTTGCAGCTGATGCCAACATCCTGATCAACAACTGCCGGTTGTCGGCACAGAGGTACTACTTTGCTTATCAAGAGCCTATCCCCGTAGAACAGCTGGTCAGGTCTGTCTGTGACACAAAGCAGGTAACTGATATTTGTTCTAAATGATCCCTGTTGCTGTTGTATCAAAAATTCATATCATGACTAAAATATGTTCTGCATAAGTTGTTCAATACTCAGATTGTTGGTTGAAATCCTTGTCGATTCATCTTTTCATGTGCCATCTTGTGATTGCAGGCTTACACACAATTTGGTGGACAACGTCCTTTCGGCGTTTCTATTCTGTACGCTGGGTGGTGAGTACATCGTGTTTCTATTTCCTTTCCCTGGTCCTATCCTCATGTGCAACGCAGCTTGATCATGTATTGGTAAATATTGATTCAGCTGATTCAGGTTTTGATTTAGTAAAGAAAATTCGTCGGTCCTAAAACAGGACTGGTAAATCTGTCCTCCACCTTCCCATGAATTGTGCTGAGGTGTAGGTCGGCAATGATTTTTGTGTATGAAGCATATCCTTGAAGCGGAATAGTTATCTTTCCAATAAATGTGTGACCGATGTCCATTATGCTTGTGAGGATTGTGCTCTGTGTTCCTTTATCTTACATTCTTCCTATCACATTCCGGACCCTATCCCTTCCTCCTGCTTATCATACTTCTTATTCTCTACAATCCCAGTTGCATGGCTTTGCAGCTGCCTCTCAGAAGGCTGCACAAGCATGCAATCTATCTACTTGGATCTTAGTGAACCCTAAGTGTATGTCGGATGTGTGTGTACTTCTATCTGTTATATTTGCCTGCCTTATCGCTGGGTACTAGTAATGAAGATTTGATGATATGTTTATATTTTATTTTTCTTCCCATCTCCTTACAGCTCCTTTCAATAGGGTCTCAAACTGTCATATTTGCATGCCTTATTAGGGATGAGCACCATGGCTTCCAGCTATACCAGAGTGATCCTAGTGGAAACTTCGGCGGATGGAAGGCAGTTGCCATCGGTGGCTCCCACCAGGCAGCACAGAACATCCTGAAGACTGAGTTCAAGGAGGGGCTCTCTATGGCAGAGGTAGGTACTGGTTTTAAATTGTTTGCATAGCACATACACCGGGCCCTTGTTGTTTGCAATTTGCTGGGGATCAGTTCACTAGTGCTTGTCTTTTAAACTGCCTTTCCTGTTTTCAAGGTTGGGCAAGTCCCGTTAGCCTATTTGGTTACCCCTCGACTGTAACAAACATATGTAGGTACTTCTGTCGCCTGGCATCAAACTCAACAGTGATTCTTCTGCTAGTTCAGCTCCTTTAAGTGATTCTGACTGTATTGGCTGGTCTTGATCGGGTTTCATGACATGATGATGGTGACCGAGGTACCCAGACATAGGATGGCAGACGGCCACTTTTCAAATCTAGTCTTAGTGTGTCTCATGCCCCATCCATTTCACCTGTTTTTCTCTCAGGCTATTCCTTTGATCGTCAAGGTGCTGGCCAAGTCCATGGATACTTCTTTGACCTCAGACAAGGTCGAGCTCGCAACTGTCACTCGTGATGCCGAGGCTGGAAAGGTTGGTGGAAGCATGTCTGTTTACCTTGATTGTACTACTAGTGTTCTGGTGGGAACATGTCTGTTTACAGCAATTTTACTACTAGTGCGCTTTACACATGACCATAGCTTGATTTTTTACAAGGATTTTTGCCTCCAAGGGTGGGTCTCCCTAAGCTAGCCTTAAACTCAAAGGATGATGTGTGATCGGCAGAGTAGTGGTACTGGTGGTACTAGTGCCTGGCAGTTGGGGTTGTGCCCTCGCTGTGTGGCATGCTGGAAAACATATATGCACCGATAGATATGCGCATGTGTCTACCTACAAAAGTACTGGTAAGGGTGTTTGACTGATGAAACAATAGTATCACGAGTGCCCAGGTCAAGCAAGCAGCTATGAATGATGCTTCTTAACTCTGGGATGCCTTGAAAGTGTCAAGTAGGTGGGCAAGAGGATTTTTCTACGCATTTAGCGCTCTGCCTGGTCACCAGAATGCCCCTTCCGCAATCCCCGGGGAGATGGTTACCTACGGCACTGCAGGATACACAGTTCACTGTCGTGAGTTTCTTCCCTCGGTTTGGGCACCCTACGGGGATGTGGTAGGGTGGGGGTCCCGTGCGTTAGTCGCGTTCCCCTTAAACTCGTACTCGGCTTGGCTCCTCATTTAGTAGCTAAGAGCCGTCCAGCTACTAATGCGTGTGCATTTATCTCGTAGCTGCGCACCTTGTAAACCTCTTTCGTGTACAAGGTTTTTCTTCCGTGATCTTCCACAGCAGGTCGCCTGGAATCCTCGGTTTGTTTGCATTTGCACGTGCATTGGCATTTGCATGGTGCTTCGGCACCAACCCAAGGACGCGTGGGGCATTAACTTTGAGGCCGTAGTCATGTTGGTGAACCGGTACCCTACGCCTGCAGACAACACAACCAGGCCTCATTGATAAGAGCATCTTGGGCGCATACCTGCTTTGTGCATTCTGTTGCATTGCCTGATCTTTTGTGCAACCTAAATGTATGTATATTACCCTGCTTTGCTTTGTGCATTCTGCTTGTTGCCCTGCCTGATCTTGCCTCCAACTTGACACTTGACTGTACGTACATTCAAGGCCGTTGTCTGTTGGTGAACTGGTACCCTACGTCTGCAGACAACACTACCAGGCCTTACTGACCTTATCGTGCTTGCAACCTGCCACCTAAATGTATGCATACTAAGCAAATGCCCAGAAGGCCTAAGTTCTATGCTGTTATAAGCATCTCCTGCATCATTAACATGCTACAAACCAATTCCGTTTTCTTACAGCATAGCACGAACTCCGGGCCCCGTCGTTTACGATGTGTTGGTGTTAAGTTCACTCATGCTTTTTTATAAATTGCCTTTCCTGTTTTAAAGGTTGGGCAAGTCCCTGTAGCCTATTTGGCTTCCCCTGAACCAGGAGGTGTCAAGGCCTCTAAATTGTTACTTTTCCCGATCAATTTATTCTGAGACTGGCATGTATCATGGTGATATTTTGAGCCCTCCTCAGTTTTTTTCTATCTTTTTACTCAGACCTCCAAATGACATTCTGAGACCACCAATGAGATTGTGTTGACAAAGGCAGTTCACTGTCACCACTGAAGACCTAGGGGGGGTAATGTGGGTGGGTGGGTACGGGTGGGTGAATGGGTGGGTGGGTGAAAGGGCGTTGTGGCCCCAGCCCCCCCCCACACACACACACTCACACACACGCACAAACACGCACGGACACATACACGCACGCACACCCCTTGACCCCACACCCCACCACAAAGGGGGTGCACAACTGATTTTTGACTACACCACAATCTCTGTTTGGGAACTGTGAGGATGCCATTGTGTGTGCCATATTTTAAAGACCCAGAATCCATATATAGTTTCAAGTAGTGCCTCTAATTTTTATGGGGAAGCCCTCTTCAGGTTTTTTAGGGATAGGTTCCCCCCCTTTTTTTACACTCTCGTCTGAACTGTAATTAAATATAATAAATATTATGCCTTATTACGAGGTGTGAGGTTAAGGGGGCTAGCCTGTTTGCTTACATTTGGGCCAACCACCCCTGGGCTGTAAGACACATACGTACACACACTAATTGTTATGTTTGCAATCTATCTTGTGCTGCAGATGGACTTCAAGATCTACGAGGCTGCGGAGCTGAAGCCTCTATTGGATGTCGCCAATGCTGCGAAAGAGGCGGATGCCGCCGCTTGCTAGATACTGTACAATTAGATGGAATAGATCCAGGGTTTTTCTTTTTGGCTTTTCATAGGAGCTTCTTGGCAGCTCCCTGAGCCTGCCACTGGGCTGCACGGAACTATTTCAGTAGTTCTGGACAGCTGAATATGCCAGCTTCTAGTTGCTCGAGATCACGGCAGGTTTGGCTAAATAGCCAGTCAGGGGAGCTGCCTAGAAGCTGAAAAGAAAAACACCGGGTAGATGTGTAATCGTTGTGGTGTGCGTCACAGAGTCTGACTGCTCTATAGTGACCAAGTTTATAGGAAGTCCATTACTTCATTGCTATCACGAATCAAGAGGGATGCCATGTTATATGCTTGCTAGTGTGACTGATCCTGAGTCACTTGGGTTGCTTGGCCTCAATTAGCAACCTTTTAAATGGAGTTATTGAACTTCAACTTGGTTACATAGCTTCAGCCAGCAATTTGGCTGCTTGCCGCCTTCGGCAGTATAATAAATTGCCACGGGAAATGTAAACGATGTCGAAACATCTGAAACCAAAGCCTTATTAGCGCATTGTTATTGATCCAATCTCTTCCTGCACTCGTGGACAAACAGAGTTATCTTCTCACGACTTTCCGCTCCTTGATAGCATACCAGATAAATTAGAGGAATCATTTTGCTTTCAGATTGGCTGATTGGGAAATCAGGATCTAACAGTTTCTTATCGAATTCAGTCAGGCTTTGTCAGCACTTTCCAAAATCACATGATGCTCATCTTGAACGGTTCTAGTTACATAGTGGACACACTCGATCATTCCAAGGGATGATGGGTCGTTTCCATCCATTAGTTTCCACCCTCAGGTAGTGGGTGGAAGTTATCAATCTATATTTATTTCGAACCTCTGTTTTTTGTTCTTAAGTTATGAAAGGACTTTCACACCAGGAGGTGGGTCTCTCGACCAAAAACAGGTGTGAGGTATGTCTCTGACATACCGTAATAAGAAGTCACCTCTAGTTTGCCATTCTCATCCCATGATGAGGACACCCAAGTATGGACGCATGGTACACAGCATTCTTCCTTCCTTGTGATCCAGAGCTCTCATCCCTAGGGCGCGGTCTGATGACTTAATGCTGTCGTAAAAGATAAGATGATTGGAGAAAGGACATTCTAGTGAACTGGTTTGTATTTCAAAGGTTCCACCCCTCGGTGTAAATTTCTGGCCAGAGATTCATTTTGGGAATTATCTTCTTCTTCATTAGACGTAGTCTTGCTCAAACAGTCTTGGCGTTCCATAGCCATATTGAGGTCAGCAAGGGCAACATCCTTCATCATTCCATAAATGATATGGTCATTTTGTTACCACGATCCCTGCCACGAAGCACTTTTATTTTTTATACTTCTACCAATCTACGTAAAATTCCATACAGGAGCTATCATGTCTAGAGGGGTACCGTAATGGATTTCGGTTTTCCCTTGGACTGGCCATTCACGTTATCACGTATCAAGCTGAACTTTAATATCGTGGGATCACAAGTGTGTCGACTGTGGTGTGTTTTTATCCATAAACTTCATAATATTATAATGGCAAGCAAATGAAGTTCTCAGTTTATTATAAGCTACCACTGGACTCCCGCGCTGGACTGGCCACGAACACAAGTACACCACCATCGAGCCCTCACCTGGGGGGGACGATAATCTGTCCCAACTGCTGGATGCCAGCCCATCGCCAAGGTGGCAGAACTAGATCGCAATTCCCGGCAACCAGCTGGGGGTGGTGGGGTGTCCGCGACCCTAAGCCCTCAAGAACGCAAGGCCACGAGCCACAACATTGATCAAATTGCTTCGCCACCTCAAACATCCCGCCCCCAGTAGTCTGAAGTATAAAGTCAGTTCAGCATATCGCCCCTCATGCATAGTATGAATCAGAGAGCTGTCGGCTCTCGTGGTCGGTCGCTCCAAGCCCGCGTGATTAGCAAGAAGCCATGCGTCACATGCAACGCGCTTAACACCAAAGAAAAAGTACGTGGCGATGATGTGATCCGTTTACCAAACTGGATTATCTAATGGTTCTGTTCCATCTGTCGTCTAAAGGTGGGCCTGGGCGCTGCTGCCGTGGTTCTGTCCCAAGCATTGATGATGGGCAGGGCTCATCGATGTTGCACAAGCAGTTACTTCGCAGCAGCTGTTCTTTCTGGAGGTAAGCTTGGACTCGGTGCTCAAGGTCTGAACAGGTTGCACGCACTGGCTCACGCATTGAACAATCAAGTCATTTGTGTCCTTTGTGTGTAGGCTTTTTGTGTTGGGTGATTGTCCCCATGTGTGAGCATGCTGCCCTTAAAATGAGAAGGAGTGCTTATGGTGAGAGGCTACTCATTCAGCCTGCGATTGGAGAGTGGGGTGTGAGAGGTGGAGAGAGGGTTAGGTGTGAGAGGTGTGGAGAGGGTTAGGTGTGCGAGGTGGAGAGAGGGTTAGGTGTGCGAGGTGGAGAGAGGGTTAGGTGTGAGAGATGGGAAGAGGGTTAGGTGTGCGAGGTGGAGAGAGGGTCAGGTGTGAGAGATGGAGAGAGGGTTAGGTGTGATTGGTGGAGAGAGGGTTAGGTGTGAGGGGTGGGGAGATGGTTAGGTGTGCGAGGTGGAGAGTGGGTTGGGTGTGAGTGGTGGAGAGATAACTGAAGCTGAGATGGTCATGCACGTTGACAAGCGTGTCTGTTCTGGGCAATATGATGGAATTGAAGAGGCCCTCTACCCTTACCCTATACCCCTCCACCCCTCCACTCTACCCTTTGACTCTACCTCTGCACTCCACCCCTACACTCTCATGATATAATAAACACCTGCACATGCCAACTGCCCATCTCATGCTCTCAGGCATGGCGTGCTGTGGACAGAGCCTACGTGGACAAAAGTTTCAATGGACAGAGCTGGTTCAAGGTGAGCATGGTTGACCTGCTGTGTCCTACTTGACTGTGTGAAGTTTCAATGGACAGAGCTGGTTCAAGGTGAGCATGGTTTACCTGCTGTGTCCTACTTGACTGTGTGAATGAGTGATATAATTAGGGACGGGCATATCATATGATGTAGACCAAAGGCAAGAATGATATCATATGATGTCATACAAGCTGCATCATATGATATTGTATATAAATGCTAACTTTAGGTTAGTCAGACTGCCGGCATCCCTACATGCTGTCATTTGTAATTAGTAATTTGTAATTTATGTAGGCTGTAATTGCCACATACCATCCACAATCTGCTTCGTACTCCTTTATGTAGTGTCTTAAGGGTTTAAGGGCCTATGATGCAGGGTACTACAAAGCGCGATTTTGCGCACACTTTTTGAGCCCCACTGCGCGTTTCGTGCAGTTTTTTCAACTCCCTGTGGGCGCAGCGCGCAGTTTTTGCGCTTTTTGCACTACAGAGCGCCGACCAATTTGACGTTTGTGCGCTTTAAGCGCTGACCAATTTGACAAAATGTAGTACCCTGCTATGATGGCATGATATCGTATGATATACAATTGCCGTTCCCTAGGTATGTTCGAGGTGGGTTGTCCATTTCTCCTGAGAAATGTAGTGCGCCTTGCCGGGGTGGGTGGGTGGGTGTGTGGGGGGGATATTCGACAATATTTTTGATGGGTCTGCTGATGGCTGCTTACCCCTCCTACCTCGAACTTCAAGTTTAACTTGGTTACATAGCTTCAGCCAATAACTTGGCTGCTCGCAGTCTTCAGCATGATATTTTTATTACAATATTACCGCGAACATTTTGTTTTTGGCAGGGCCCCCCCTTCTGAGGGGCGGTAGCCCCCATTGTCACCCTGTTGTCTGTTTGTTTGTTTGTGCGACTGAAGTGCGACCGAGACGAAGCCTGACACTTCAGCCAACTGTCTCATAACTAACTGGCTGCTGTCCACTAGATTCCGTTGCCACCTGTCGCTCCAATAACACTTTCCGCCAATTTTCCGGGTCGCTTGCGACGCTACTTAGGACTTCTTCCTTTTACCTTGATGTGTGTGCCATTTACGCTTGTCTTCACGCAATGGAGAATGCTTGAGTGATTTGTGCGGACATGTTCACTACATTACATTGTCAGCGACAGGCCATTGTTGGCCCAAGACAAGCCGCTCCACAACAACAAGGAAGGGTCTTCCAACATTTCCTTGGAAAATGGCAATATTATTATTATTATTATTATTATTATTATCGGGATTATTATCATTATTACACAGGCATTATAACATATTATTATTATTATTATAGCAAGCAAGCAAGATTGCAGCCAGTTTTGTTTCTGTGCGACCCCTGTTCGACACTTAGGTGTGCGTGTTTAGGGCGACATGGGGCCTTGGTCGCCACGAAGTGCGCCCGCGAGTGAGTGATTTGTGCCCTGGGTCGCACCTGGGTCGCTCCTGGGTGGCACAGGCCCAGCCCAGGTAGGTAGCGTAGGTCCACCCCTCGAGGAATTTACCTAATCAGAACTGTCACCCATCCTCTTGGTGTATTTCTACGTGTGCCTACTCCCTCCTGCTGTAGGAGCGACTCCACCGATCACATCGACAAAATCCTTGAGTTTATGGCTAGCGCACAGATACCCACCCTTAGATGTGGCCCCCTTCAGATTTGGTGGTGGTTGTATGGTGTTGGTGGTGTTGGTGGTGTGGTGATTGTATACCCCACCACCACCACCACCACCACCACACCACACAACCACTACAACCCCACGACCACACCACCACCACCATCCAACCACCACCAAATCTCATGGAGGGCCACATCTAAGGGTGGGTATCTGTGTGCTAGCCCTAATCTCTAGTCTAGGGGTCTATGTGTCTCCCCCCCCCCCCCCCCCCCCCCCCCCCCCCCCCCCCCCCCCCCCTCCCTGTTCAAGTAGTCCAGGGCACTGACCCGTGGGCGTTTAGTATTACACTTCTTGTACACATATGTTGGTAAGGTTGCATTTCGAACTGTCGTTATTTGATTGTTGTATGGTAAAGATTAGGCAAAAGAAAAAGAAAAAAGAGAAGAGGAAAAAAAATCTAATCACTGTCTTCAATGTTCCTGGGGACTTTTTATCCCCGCTGTATATAGCGATCGCTAGTTTTGACCCCATTTTTGCAAGATTTTCATTTTTTTTGTGTGCCCCCAATGGCCCTGAACAGCTACAGAAGGCTGCAAAAGCTATAAAAAGCTGTCCCTGGAGGAGGCCTCAAATTATAAAGCTAGAAGAAACCCACTTTCAGATTTGAAAAAGAAGCCCTGATGTTCCTGCTGTGTTGTTGTTTAGATGCGTGAGGAATACGTGAAGAAGGAGCCCATGAAGAACAAGGCGGAAACGTATGGAACCATCCGTAAGCTCCTTGCTACCTTAGATGATCCATTCACACGCTTTCTGGAGCCTGAGCGTCTTGCAGCTTTGAGACGCGGAACTACTGGTAGGGCAGTGTTTTTCTTTTAAGCTGCAAACAGCAGCTTCTAGGCAGCTTTCTGACTCATCCACTGGGCTCTGCGCCGACATTTCAACAGGTATGGATTACTGATGACAGCAGCGCCCAGGTGCTGTAGACTGCGTTAGGTCTGGCTGGTTAGGGAGGCGGGGGAGCTGCCTAGAAGCTGCGGCTAGTTGCTGAAAAGAAACACACTTTGGTAGGGTTGCTGTATAACTCGGGTTTTTTTGAAGTGTGATTTATCGCATTTTGCGATAAAATCAATCGTTTTGGGAATCGGCCATGCGATGAAACCCATAGTTTCGAGAACAGGCCCTGCGGGCTGGATTTGGCCTGAAGCTGATCTGGCCTGGCTGACCTGGCTTTGCATGGCCAGTGGCCTGTGATAGTTGGTCACTGCCTGGGGCTGTAAAAACACCTGGTGTATGTCGACTTTCATCCCTCAGCTTCATGTTTTAGTCGGCTTTGGTAAGTGAACATAGAATGAACTTCCAGGGTACGTTGCTACGCAGCCTAGTTTTCTGGTGTGTTGCCTTGACCCTCATTAATAGCAAATCTGCGAATGATTTGGAATCGACAGTCATAGGTGATGCTTCGTACCATGAAATTTTCAGGCCAAAATTACGACAATTCTCCCAGATTCCTCTGAGTTTTCGGAAGTTCAGGCCCAATATGAGGTACAAACTACAAACTACGACCTATTTCGAAATAAAAAAATTCAAATCATTCACTGAATCGCTATAGCCAACTGTTTCCTGTTTCCCCTGCATTGCAGGATCTGTCACTTGGATAGGACACGCCTTGATATTTCCCCGCCTGTTCACCCCCCACCAGGTGGTGCACAACAACTACCATCCTCCCAGCACTGACCCCCCCCCCCCCCCCCCCCCCCCTGATCATCTGTCACAAGGTTGTGCTAGAAACCCGCCTTGATACTACTCACCCCTTCACACCCCACAGGATCTGTCACTGGGATTGGAGTAGAGATCACCTACGACGCAACAAGTAACGAGCTAGTGGTGAGTCACAAGTTGACCAGTGCTTTAATTTTCAGCTACGAGCAGCAGGTTTTAGGCAGCTCCCCTGTCTGGCTATTCAGCCAACTTAGCGCAACCTCGAGCAGCTTCAAGCTGACATAATCAGCTTTCTAGAAGTGCTGAAATAGTTCGGTGCAGCCCAGTGGACGGCTCAGGTAGCTGCCTAGAAGCTGCTATGCTGAACAAAACAAAACTGTAATTGAAACCAATCCCCTATCCCCCCCCCCCCCCCCCCCCCCCCCTCTGACACTGCAAGTAATGAAATAGTGGTGAGTCTGAGTCTGGATCTAAAGAGATTAGGTAAACCTGTATTAAGAGCGCGTTTACTCGCGCTGTCCATCGAATGGGAAAAAGGGGTTCAGATTCCAGGGCTTTTTTTTACCGCTTTTTATTACCACATTTTCACAAATCAAAATGCCCGTGGTACCTTGGGTTTATGCTTGCAGGTGGGAATTTCTAGTGTCCAACGGGGACATAGTGATTGATACATACTTATTCATTTCTGGCCCCTCTCAGTGACATACAATGGTCTAGTGGTAGACCAGAGTGCTGGAGGACGAAGAGTCGGGGGTTCGACTCCCCCTTTGGTCGCTCTTGGCGTTGCAGGTCGTCGTCAACCGCGATGGTAGCTTGTCCAGTTGAGGTAGGAGACCGCTCCCCACCCGCGTACGACGGGCTCCCTTAACACCACGCCCCACCAGGCGTTATCATCACGTTTTTTTACTTTAGGAAGACCAATCTCCAGCTACCACCAGCTGCCTCTACCAGTAGCCTCCAGCAACAACCAGCAACCACTAGCAACCACCAGGTAACGCAACCACCAGCAACCACCACCAACGACCAGGTAAAGCAACCACCAGGCGTTATCATTACCTTTATTATTCATTTCTGCTTTGAAGGTTGTTGCCCCAGCCCCAGGGGGGCCTGCAGAGATGGCAGGAGTGAAAGCAGGAGACTACATTACAGGTGTTGATGGCACACCTACTGCCGGGTTGTCCTTGTACGAGGCCAGCGATCTACTCCTGGGAGAAGTTGGTACAGAGGTAGGCAAGCACTCCACAATTATTTGGATAGACGCCACAATTTTTTTGTCGGAAGTAGGCAAGGGATGTTGCAAGTCTAGTGTAATGCACCACTGTTTCGTTTTGGCGGATCCCCCCCTTCTGGGCGCTAAGAGCCCTTAGATTCACCCCGTTGTCTGTTTGTGCGACCAACCGACCGGCCGACCGAAAAAACGAAGCCTGACACGCAAGCCAACTGTCTAATAACTAACTGGCTTCGGTTAGCTCCATCGTTGCCACCTGTCGTTCCGTTGCTAGCACTTTCGGCCAATAGTCCTCGTCGCTTGCGACGCTGCATAGGACTTGTTCGGACTGCACCCAACTGTAGTTTGACCCCAGCTCCATCAGCCAGCCACAGGGTCAATTGCAAATCTTTCAACCGCATTGGAGTGCCTTCTGACACGACTTTCTATGCAAGTATTGTGCACCTTCATGGTTATCTGCTTGAGCTATATGCGTTCCTATTGATTTATCATGGTGTAGATTCCACTGTTTCTCTTTGGGGCTACGCATGGCAGCTTTCACCCAGCTCCACCAGCCAGCCACAGGGTATAGTACAAATCTGTCAACCTCATTGGGATGCCTGTCATGTCAGCTTTCAGACACACTATCTAGCTTCAGGTTTGGCCCAAAGTGGAGGAAAGGGAGCTGCCTAGAAGCTGCTACCCTTAGCCAAAACAAGAAACAGTGTTCTTTGCCCATCTGGAAAGCTCTGACGTGTCTGGATCCGCTTTCTCTTTTGTGTAACGCGTCGCCATTCTGTCGCTACATGGTGTCGCATGGGTCCGGCTTAATTAGTCAGAAATGCCCCCCCCCCCCCCCCCCCCCCCCAATCCCCCGGGCTTTGCGCTCCGTGGGTTTTGGGGGGGCAGCACGTCGGACTGGGGTCACACCGAGTCGCTCAATTTGCAACGCGTCGTGTGAAAAAAGTGTCTGTATCCATTAAATATTCATGTAGTTGCCATTCTAGTTGTTGCAATGAAAATCAGTTTTTAATGTGCAACGCATCGCAACTTGAGCGACTCGGTGCGTCCCCAGTGCGACGCGCTGCCCCCTCAAACCCCCTGTGGCTCCGCGTCCCCAGTGCGACGCGCTTCATTCTCCACCCTATACTGTGCCACACCACAATCCTGGAATCAGGCTTGCGTCGCAACTTTTGATACACAACTGGACCTTCAGAAAGCTGGGCAAAAGTGAATGAACAATTTATCTTGCATGCTCTGTCCTGCAGGTCACACTCAGTGTTAGGTCTGCATCAGGGGCTACAACAGACCTGCCTCTAACAAGGTAACGCACCTGTGTATGTTGTATATATTGTGTATGTTGTTACAGTTCATGTGTAGCTAAATTGGCTAAAGAGACTTGCCCAACCATGGTATCAGGAAAGACTAAACAGGAAAAACACTGATGAACTGAACCCCATACAATCGTGCTACCGTCGGGGGCCCTGCGTTCGTGCTACAGTGATAGTTTAATTCTGCAATCATGGGTAAGGCACCTAAGGCTTCTACGTTCTTGCTCTTGAAGCTTGCAGGCTGGTTTGAACGGACAGTCATATGTTTCCTATTTTTATTGAGTTCCCAAACACTGATCTTTAATTGTGGAACTTTTATCCTTAAATAGAAGCTGGAAGTGCTACAGGGATAATTTAATGCTATGCACCAAGAACTTCCACGATCTTGCTCTTGTATCTCGCATAATTGTTTGAACGTTCTGTGTTGTGTTTCCTATTTCTTTAGTGAGTTCCCAAGCACTGATATAGTGATCTGTGATCATGCACCTTCTATCCTAAAGAAGACGCTGGAGGTGCTACAGTGATACTTTAATTAAATTCAAATGATTAAATGTTAAATAATAATCTACGTCACGAAGACTTCTATAATCATGTTTTTGAAGCTTGCAGACTTGCTTGAATGTTCAGTCAAATGTTTCCCATCTTGTCTTTGAGTTTCCAGACACTGATCTTTAATCGTGCAACGTTTATCCTTGAGAAGATGCTGGTGGTGCTATAGCGATAGTTTAATTCTACGTACCTGAGACTTTCACTTTCTTGCTCTTGTAGCTTGCCGACTGGTTTGAACGTTCAGTGGTTTGTTACCTGTTTGTTTTAGTGAGTTCTCAAAGACTAATCTTTGATTGTGCAACTTTTATCCTTCGGAAGAAGCTGGACGTGCTTGAGTGATATTTAGTTTTATGCACCCAAGAATTCCATGATCTTGCTCTTGTAGCTTGCATACTTGTTTCAACGTTCTGTCATATGTTTCCTATCTTTTAGTGAGTTCCCAAGCACTGACAAAGTGATATTTAATCGTACATATTATATTCTAAAGAAGACGCTGGAGGTGCTACAGTGATGATTGAATTAATTGCAGATATTTAAATATTAAATAATAATCTACGTACCTAAGACTTCCACGATCTTGCTCTTGAAGCTTGCAGACTGGTTTGAACGTTCTTTCATATGTTTCCCGTTTTGTCAGTGAGTTCCCAAACACTGATCTTAAATCGTGCAACTTATATTCAGAAGTATAAGCCGGAGGTGCTACAGTGATAATTTAATTATGCGTACCCTAGACTTCCACGATCTTGCTCTAGTAGCTTGCAGACTGGTTTGAACGTTCTTTAATATGTTTCCTATTTTTTAGTGAGTTCCCAAGCATTTATATAGTGATCTGTAATCATGCACCTTCTATCCTAAAGAAGACGCTGCAGGTGCTACAGTGATAATTTAATTAGATACAAATAATTAAATATTGAATAATAATCTGCGTACCTAAGACTTCCACGATCTTGCTCTTGTAGCTTGCAGACTTGTTTGAACGTGCTGTCAAATGTTTCCCATTTTGTCAGTGAGTTTCCAAACACTGATATAGTGATCTTGAATTTCGTGCAACTGGGAGACTTCTCATTAGGGAGAAGCTGGAGGTGAAAACTGAAGGGCAGGGGAGGGGTGTGGAGAGTCACTCCCAGGGGGGGGGGGGGGGGGGGGTATTGGGAATACATCTTCACCTGGCATCTTGAATCGTGCATCTGTTCTCCTTGGTTAGGAAGAAGCTTGAGGTAAAGTCTGTGAGCCATTCCCATTAGTTTAGTGATTTCCCAAACACTGACCTGTAATCGTGCAACTGCTCTCCTTACGAAGAAGCTGGAGGGGAAAACTGAAGGGGAAGGAGGATAGAGTCACTCCCAGGGGGGGCTTAATTGAGAAGATCTGAACCTTAGAATAGGTAGAGATCAATGCCTTCACCAGGCATATTTAATTGTGCATCTGTTCTCTTAAAAAGAAGCAGGAGGTGAAAACAGAAGGGCAGGGGAGGGGAAGGCAGGGGAGAGACACTCCCCAGGGGGGCTTTAATGGGGAAGATCTGCACCTCAGAAGCGGTGGATATCAAAATCTTTGATTGTGCATATGTTCTCCGTAAGAAGAAGCTGGAGGTGAAAACAGAAGGGCACTGAAGGGGAGGGGAGGGGAGAGTTACTCCCAGGGGGGCCTTTGATTGGGAAGATCTGCACCTCAGAAGAGGTGGAGAGCAAAATCTTCACCGGGCATCTTTAATCGTGCATCTGTTCTCCTTAAGAAGAAACTGGAGATGAAACTGAAGGGCAGTGAAGGGGGGTGGAGGGAGGTGAGAGTCACTCCTGGGGGGGGGGGGGGGGGGGGGGAGGGAGATTTTTTCACCGGGCTACTTGAATCGTGCATCTGTTAGTAAGGCCTTAGTCAGGAAGAAGCTTGAGGTAAAGCCTGTGAGCCATTCCCATTTTTTTAGTGAGTTCCCAAACACTGATCTGTATCTGTGCAACTTCCCTCCTTAGGAAGAAGCTGGAGGTGAAGTCTGTGAGCCATGGACTGTGCATGAACGTTCCTCCAAGTGTCGGACCCTCAGACGAGCCTGATTCTCTTGGTTACATTCGAGTCGCTAGCTTCACAAAGCAGACTACAATAGCCTTCAGGGAAGCCTTGGTTGAACTGAAGGTAGGTAAATTAATAAATAAGTAGTACGCCTTATTATGAGGGGGCCAGCCCGTTTGATTGCACTGGCGCTAACCACCAACCTAGAACCTAAGGTAATATATTTCAAAATCATTTGAGTATGCTTGTAGCTCAATGTTCCTCTGGGTGTCGGACCCTCAGATGTTCCAGGGTGTCTCGTTTACATCAGAGTCGCTAGCTTTGCAAAGGATACTACAGTAGCCTTCAGAGAAACTTGGATCGAGTTAGGTAATTGGATTTCAAAATCATTGTGTGCGCTTGTAGCTCAATGTTCCTATGAGTGTTGGACCCTCTGATGAGATGGAGTCTCTTGGATTCATTCAAGTCGCTAGTTTCACAAAGCAGACTACAATAGCGTTCAGGGAAGCTTTGGCTGTACTGAAGGTAAGTAAATTAATAAATAAGAAACCTTATTACGAGGCATGAGGTTGAGGGGGCCAGCCCGTTTGATTGCACTGGGGGCAACCACCAACCTCTAAACGGAGGTAATAGATTTCAAAATCATTGTGTGCGCTTGTAGCTCAATGTTCCTATGAGTGTTGGACCCTCAGATGAGATGGAGTCTCTTGGCTACATTGGAGTCGCTAGCTTCACAAAGCAGACTACAATAGCCTTCAGGGAAGCGTTGGTTGAACTGAAGGTAAGAAAATGAATAAATTATACCTTATTGCAATGCGCGAGGTTGAGGGGGCCAGCCCGTTGGCTTGCACTGGGGCCAACCACCAATAAATGAAATGTACAGGAAGAAATATCCCTCGTTATAACAAGTACAACATGTGCTGGCTGTGTTTGCATACCGACATTCTAATCCCGGTTCGGCGAATGGTTCAATGGTTGATCATTTTGCTGGACTGAAGAAGGTGCTGGGTTAATCGCTGCGGGTGCGATTTAGTGTTGGTACGGGAACCGCCATGGTAGCACTGTCCAGGTGAAGTAGCAGCCCGTTCTCTACCGTTAAAGACAGGGCTCCCTTATTACCATGCCCCACCAGACGGTATCAGTGTGTGCTTTGGTTTATCAAGCCCCCCTCCTTCCTCTCTTACCCTCTTTCTTCCCCCCCCCCCCCCCCCCCCCTCCCCCCCCTCCATACCTAGCTCTCATCCCCCCACTTATTCCATCACCCTCCTTCCTCTCTTACCCTGTTTCTCCTCCTGGTTTATCATTAAGTCCACAAGCTATAAAGTCGAATATTCCGTGGAACTTTATTTCTCCGCTATATATAGCGATCGCTACTAATGACCCCGCTTCGGCCCAAATTGCCGCTATAAAAATAATTCTGGCCCTATATAGCCCTAAATGGCCCTAAAAAGCTATACAAGCCATACAACCGCTGTCCCTGGAGGAGGTCTAAAACCATGAAGTTAAAAAAATAAAACTGTCAGATTTAAAAAAAACTGGTTGATCAAGTCCACAAGCTATACATTCGAATATTGCGCTGAACTTTATTTCCTCAAAAATGTTCTCTGGGGTTCAAACTTAGAATTATATTTTGTTTCCAATAAAGTTCAAATACATTATTTTGAATTTGACTGATCCTCAACTCTTTGCGCATGCATGCACAGAATGGATTGACGCACTGAATTAATCCACTCTTTGCACTGAACATATGCAACCCCACCCTACCCATACCCCACCCCACCCACCCATACCTCCCCCCACTCACCCCCCCCCCACACCCATACCCCACCCCACTCACCCAGCCCACCCCATACAATTGAACATGTGAACATATGCAGGCACAGACTCCAGCTGGAATTGTTATTGACCTGCGCAACAACGGGGGTGGATACTTCCCTGCTGGTGGGTGGCTATATGCTCCGGCTGATTTCTCCCATTAGAATGCATATTACTAGGGACCGGCATATCATATGATGTTGACTAAGGACGAGTATGATATCATATGATATCATACAAATCGCATCATATGATATCGTATATAACTGGTGACTTAAGCTTAGTCAGACTGCCAGCATCAAATGATATCGTGGGATATCATATGATGACATGATATCGTATGATATCATATTGCCTTTCCCTGCTGGTTGGTGGCTATATGCTGAGATTTAGGTTTTTTATTTAACCAAGTCAAATAAATGAACCTCTTTTATGAGAGTCCGCCCGGAGTACGCTTATATTTGTTTTACACATTTTCTCACCTCTCTAGGGTAAAGCTGTCTTGACAGCATTTTTTATAAATTGTTTTATAAATTTATAATCATTGTCTTGATATTTTATATGAAATGTTTCGGATTGTTTTATAAATATTCTTACCCCTCGGAGGTCAAGCTGTCTTACCAGCATTTTGTAATGGCCACAAAGCCAAACATGGGACTATGCACTTGCGGGAGTGGAGAGTGGAGATGGCTCGTTGATGATTAGGGTTGGGCTGGCATATAAACGTATGACATACGTTTATACGTATAAATACGCCGTATAGTTATTCCCAATCGACCTTATATACGTTGTATACAAACGTGTAGTCTGTACTTTGAGAAGTACAGCACACGTCCCGGCACTTAAATTTCTTGGTTCCCATTATATTTTGATTTAGATAGCTCATTGGAAAGCTTTTGACCTCTTCTATCACAATATGCAATAAAAATCACCATTCACACGCATTATTTTATACACATTGGGCCTAAAGGTTGATCTAGGTAGCCAGGATGGCCCACATATCCGAGCGTCATTTAGCCTTCCATTCCACAAGCTGTGCTCCTACGTGTGCTAGAAGCATTGATGGTGCAAGCCTAGTGCAATGTGAACATGGACAATATTTCAATACCGTTATGTACTTATATGATTCAAAACAGTTATGTAATAGACCAAGTGGCATTTAATGGCTCCCTCAGATTGGCACCGCGCTTATTGGTCGACGCGCTTTCTGGTCGTTATTTCATTTCTGAGATTTGGACAACCTAAACTTGTTAGCTACGCAGCAATACCTTTGAACCCATGTAAAAGTATTTTCTCAAGAAGTGCCTAATTCCTTATACGATTTTATACGTTTCTATGTAAACGTTTATACGTTTCTACTTTTATACGCCTTATAAAAATAAAAATATACGTTTGCTTCCCAACCCTATTGATGATGGGTAAACCCCATAAAACCCAAGATGGGGAAAACCCGCACTTCAAATGTAAATGGGGCCAAGACCCCTTTAAAAACAATAATTTGATTTTGTGTGTTCTAATTAATAAATTAAATATACTAATTTTAAAGAAAGCAAGTAAATTTGTTATAATGATATTCGCTTCCGCTACCAGAAGCTGTTTACAGATAGTTATAGGCATGTTCATGAGGATACCGACTTAACCGTATGGAATGTGGAATTCTGCGATTCCACATTCAGAACCTTTATGAATGGAAATGGCACTTGGACTTTTTGGAGCAACCTAGCCGACTATCTTTCTACTTGTAGAAGAGCAAGATAGGAGGCCCTGGACTGCTTAGTGGTACCGTAATTTATTATCCCTTTTTTTCTTCTTTTGACTTCTCATTTGTTAGCTTCTTACCTCCGCCACTGTACGTGGTTGAGATCTGGGTCCTGCTCTAGGGGGTTTAATACCTACGCCACCAAAACGGTGGTTGGGAGTTTGGTTTGTTTGTCCTCGACACACCCCTGATGTAATGGGTTATTTTGCTTTGTGGGTGCTTTTTCTTTTTGTTTAAAGCACAGAGTCTCTTACACCCTCGCGGTGTCAAGTAGACTTTAACATGTAATGTAATGTAAGTAAGCCAAGTATGCAAAAGTACTAATGCAACGTCCCCAGATGCATATTCTGAGTCTCTTCTTTACACTTGCAGGAGGTCCCTGCTAGCATCTGGAGACTTCGTACTACACACACACAAGCTCTCTACCCCCCCCCCCCCCCCCCCCCCCCCCCTCCACACACACAGGCACACAGACTCTCTCTATCTCTCTCTCTCACGCACGCACACTCACACATGCATAGCCACTCAATCTAACATGGGACTAAACACTTCCAGGAGAGGAAACGTCTTCACACTGTCTAATCCGCTTTGTGTGCTCCCAGTTTTCTGAGTGTATCGCACAGGGGGACTTGGAATTGGAAGACGGTGGGCAGCCCAGAGTTTGCTGACACACCATGTAACAATCAAATCCAAGCTACGCATTTGCAGAAGTGGGGATGCCTCGTTCCCTGGTAGTATCTGGAGACATTGTTCCACACATACAGATTCTCTCTCTCTCACACACACACTCTCTCTCAACCCCCCCCCCCCCCCCCCCCCCACACACACACACACACACACACACATACATGTATAGCCACTAATAGTAGTGGCCACTAAGTCTAACATGCAACCATGCACTTGCATTAGCAGGTGTGGAGATGGCTCGTTCCCTGATTCATCTGGAAACATTATCCTTATAGCAGATAGTGGTGGAATTCGATTTCTGTATGGGGTTCCACTTTATGGGGTGAAAATCCTTTCAACACAAAATACAAACCACAAACTTCTTCACCTTCTGTGGTTACATGGGATGTGCTAATGGCCACGAATTCTAACATGTGACCATGCACTTGCAGGTGTGGAGAAAGCTCGTTCCTTGATAGCATCTGGAGACATCATCCGCATAGCGGATAGTGGTGGAGTTCGATTTATTTCCCGGGTAACACTTCCTGGGGTGAAACTCCTGTTAATGCAAAACAAAAATAAAAACTTCTCCACCTTCTGTGGTTACACACGATGTGCTAATGGCCACTAAGTCTAGTAGCAGCCCGTTCCCTACCGCTGAAGACGGGGCTCCCTTAATACCTCGCCCCACCAGGCGTTATCATTACTCTAACATGGTACCGAAACTTGCAGGTGTGGAGATGGCTCGTTCCCTGATAGCATCTGGAGACATCGTATTGATAGCGGATAGTGATGGAATTCGTGACATCTACTCGGCGGATACATCCACACTAGATGCGAAGATACCTATCGCAGTCCTCGTGAACAAGGGTACCGCTAGTGCTTCAGAGGTATGTTTGACAATCAAATGTACAATGAGCTTGACAATCAGACGTACAACAACTCGTGAACTCTTGTACTGCTAGTGCCTCTGAGGTACGCTTGACAATCAGATGTACAATGAGCTTGACAATCAGATGTACAACAACGCGTGAATAAGTGTACTGCTAGTGCCTCTGAGGTACGCTGGACAATCAGATGTACAATGAGCTTGACATTCAGATGTACAACAACGCGTGAATAAGTGTACTGCTAGTACCTCTGAGGTACGCTTGACAATCAGATGTACAATGAGCTTGACAATCAGATGTACAACAACTAGAAACTCTTGATCTGATCCGATTGTATGTGCTGTCATCCTAAAATCAAAAATCTGCTGCTGCATCGTTTAATTTCTTGAATCAGAAATAATTATGCACTTGTGTTACATTCCATTGTCATTGGCAGGCCAGTGTTTCCCCAATACAAGCCCACCCCACAACATCCGGTGGGGTCTTCAAACCATTCCACAAAATCAGCAGAGTGTAGATATGTGTATATGAATCATATTTTTGGCGGAGCCCCCCCTTCTGGGGGGCGGGAGCCCCCAGTGTTACCCATTTGTCCGTCCGACCATCCATCCATCCATCCATCCATCCGCCTGACCGCGATGAAGCCCGACACGTCAGCCAACGGTCTCGTAACTAACTCGCTTCCGTTGCCACCTGTCGCTCCGTCGCGATCACTCTCCGCCAATTTCTATCGTCGCAGGCGTTGCTGCATCGAACGTGTTTACTCAATGAGCGCATTGGCTCTGGTATCCTTTGTTTAGAAAAGTTAAGGTAAGCATAGTTGCCCCATTGTATTGAGTAATAATGCAGTAGTTACCCCATCAGGAAGTTCCTGTTGTGTGTGTGTATGTAGGTTACAGTCCAGGGGTAGGCTAAAGGGACTTGCCCAACCGTCACAGGAAGAGCTAAAAGGAATAGCATTGATGAACTGAACCCCAAACTATTGTTTTACCGATGGGGGCCCTGATTTCTTGCTGCAGTGATAATGTAATTCTACAATTATAATGAAATCATCATCCCACATGTTGTGTGTCTGCTCCAATAGGCTGCTATAGAAGGGCACCCTGCACATTTTTGGCAGAGCTGCCCCCCTGATGGGGGGGGGCTGGGTGGTGGTGATTGTGGTGGTGGAGGGGGGAGGGGGGGGGGGGGGGGGGGGGGGGGGGGGGGGGGGGATCCCCCAGGGTTACCCCTTTGTCCAGTTGTCTGCCTGTTTGTCGGCTCGTAACCCTGACCCTGACTATGTTGTAAACGCTGGCTTCGGTCCGCTGCACTCGATCCCGGTGCCACTCTCACGTTACGCGACTTCAATTGTATGTGTCGCTTGCAACGCCCCTTGAACTATTGTGTTTTATGAACTCTGTTGTGTGATACCCTGCATCCCGTTTTGTCAAACGGCTCAATGGTAGAGCTCATTGAAACAAGAAGGTGCGGGGTTTGAATCCCTACGGATGCGCTTTAGTGTTCGCGGATGCTGTCAACCGCCATGGTAGCTTTGTCCAGGTAAAGTAGCTGCCCGGTATATACCCCTGTAAGACGGGGCTCCCTTAATACCACGCCCCACCAGGCGATATCATTACTTTTGTGTGAAACCTTGCAGGTCATGGCTGGACTTGTGTTTTATGAACTCTGTTGTGTGATGCCTCGCATGTATCTAGAAACTCTGTTGTGGTTTATGAACTCTGTTGTGTGGTTCCTTGCAGGCATTTAGAAACTCTGTTGTGTTTTATGAACTCTGTTGCGTGATTCCTTGCAGGCATTTAGAAACTCTGTTGTGTTTCATGAACTCTGTTGTGTGATTCCTTGCAGGCATTTAGGAACTCTGTTCTGTTTTAGGAACTATGTTCTGTTATACCTTGCAGGTCATGACTTGTGTTTTATTAACGATCTTGTGTGATACCTTGCAGGTCATGGCAGGGGCACTGAAGGACAGCCGTGGGAGCAACACCACCATTGTTGGTACCAATACATTTGGCAAAGGTCTTATCCAAACAATCGTCAATCTTTCTGACGGATCAGGAGTGGCAGTTACAGTAGCCAGGTAATTTGAATGGAATGAGCACCTAGCGTTGTTTTACCAGAAGGATTTTCGCCCTCTGATTTTTTTGTTTACAAGAATTTGTTTTGCCCCCACTAGTGTACGAAAGGTGGTAATTTGACTGGAATGACTGCCTATGTATGTATTGTAAATTCTAGGGGTAGCCAAATAGGCTAGAGACACTTGCCCAACCTTAAAAAAAGGAAAGGCAGTTTTTAAAACAGGCACTGGTGAAATGAACCCCAAATACTTGGCCTACTCCAAAATCATCTATCAAGATAATTTGACTGGAATGACCGCCTCATGTTGATTTACAAGAAGATTTCACCTGAAAGGGTGAGTCTCTGTACGCTAGCCCTAGGCTCAAAGGATTAGATGTGATCGGCTGAGTCACTCCTACATAAGCCTATACCAATGAATAGACTGTTCTATGAGCACCTCTGTTTTTTTCAGTTTCTGTAGGTTTAGTTGTGTCCAAAAGTTGCGACGCAAGCCTGATTTCAGAATTGCGGCGTAGCACGGTATAAGTTCCACACCTCGGGGAGTTCGAGGGCAGCGCGTCGCACTGGAGATGCACCAAGTCACTCAATTTGCGACGCGTCGCAAACACGAAAAACTGCTACATAATGGAATAGACTGTCCTTTGGGCACCTCCATCCTTTGCCCCCGCATGACACTAAACCCACCCACCCACCCATTAAACCACCCACCCACTCATTGAACCTAACAAGGTGAGGAAGCTGATGAAGGGAAGTGAAGTTCACAAAACAATTGTTGACTGCTACACAATGAAATAGACGGTCCTCCAGGCACATAGTTTGCCCCCCGCATGACACTATAACACTATATGTAGAGAGAGTACCTTTTTCTTTGTCTTATTTTGATTGAAAGGGTTCTTGGCGGAGCCTCCCCTTCTGGGGGGCGGGAGCCCCCAGGGTCACCCCGTTGTTTGTTTGACTGACCAACCGATTTGTGACCGAGACGAAGCCTGACATGTTGGCCAACTGTCGCATACACGAAACGACTGTCGACCGTAACACATTGGAATAGACGGTCCTCTGGGCACATGCTCCAGAAGGGGCGGCTCCGCCAAAAACGATGATGTGATTTATGCTGTGTCTTATCCTGTCATTGTTTGTGACAGCACTTATCTTTAGAGTGAACAAGCTTCCCTGAAGTTAGTAAGTAGAGACCGGCATATCATATGATGTTGACCAAAGGCGAGTATGATATCATATGATTTCATACAAATTGCATCATATGATATTGTGTATGACATTGCATTGATGCATTGATGCATATGGCCTTTTAAAGCCACCCAAGCACACTCTTCCAGGGTAATGTGTGATGCAATATAATCCCATATAAAATCCATGATTGCCTGGTATATTTTTGGCGGAGACCCCCTTCTTGGGGACGGGAGCCCCCAGAGTCACCCTGTTGTCCGTTTGTCTGTCTGTCAAGTTGTTTGTATGTCGTGTTGTCGGGACCTAACCCTGGCCCTAACTGGCACCTGGTTCTGTCGTAAACCCTGACTTTGGTCTGCTGCACTCAATTATGGTGCCACCTGTCGCTCCGATAGCCAACATAGGACTTGTCTTTGACCACCTGGCCATTCTCTAATCTCATGCACAACCTTGCCCTCTTGTAGATATCAGACACCCTTGGGAATTGACATCAACAAGATCGGCATTTCCCCAGACATCACCGCCGATCTTGATGTCCTGCCTCTTGTTTCTGCACCTGACGTCATGTGTAAGGCACTCCAGGCTCCCACTGCTCCTCGGCTCTTCAAGTGAACACAGCTCAAGTGAACACAGCTAGTTGGCCTACCTGTGTGTGTGGTGGCGGGGGTGGGGGGGGTGAGAAGACAACACTCCAGGTTCCCACTGCTCCTCGGCTCTTCAAGTGATGATGATGATGATGATGATATTTGTTCCTGTTGCCCTACTGGACTCCTGCAGCTTGACGTGGCCAAGGGGGACTTATGAACCAGGCTACTACATTTATCATTTTGGGTTGCGCTTTTGACGCAACTGCCTCCTTTTGGGTTATAGCTTTTGACTCGACTGAAAATGGAAATCTGCGCACTGAGCCCAGAGGGAATTTATCAAATTGTGCCAATTGCGCAGTCGGGCTCCAAAACCGAAACGGGATTGGAGTGTGGATGAACTTACTTCGGAGTAAGTTGATTTGAGGTTAGCAGTTGGCATGTGTTCTCTTTCTTATTCAAAGGCCAGCATCCTCGGTCTTTTTCTTTTCATTTCAAAGCAGCAGCTTCTAGGCAGCTCCCCTGGCTGGCTATCCAGTCAAAGCTAATGCAACCGATTGTGTCTGTAAGCCGACAGAATCCGCTGGCCAGGACTTTTGAAATCTTGGGGCTTAGCCCAGTGACTGGCTCAGGGAGCTGCCTAGAAGCTGCTGCTCGTAGCTGGAAAAAAAATGAGCATCCAGTATTGTGCGTCCACTGCCCTTCACTACGCACGGATGAATGCGGATTAAATTGCATACCTGAGCTACAATATGCAATTTTGTGCACGTAAGCAAATATGTACTACAATATGCAATCTTGTCTGCACAAGCACATCTGTACTGCCAGCATGCTATGATTGCATGACGCATGCTGTGATTCCTTTCATTGCGATTCATTTAGCCATCCTGTACCACATACGCCTGATTTATAATTCGGATCCCCTATATCCCTAGGTGGTGTCATGTTCGGTTATATGCTTGTATAGGAATTTCTCCACCTTTCTTTCTGAATCCTCGGTGGCGCTGGTTTATGTACCACTTCCTGGTGTGAAAATCCTTCCACAAAAACATGGTTGAATTGGATTGGCATGTTACATAGTTTACGGCCCACTCTGGGCTGCCCACCAAGTGTCACGCTTGAGGCCTGGATTGTTTGTTGGATGCTTGGATTGGATTGTTGCATGGTCTTTCAGCCGACTCAGGGCTGCTCACCGTCTACCAATTCCATGTCCCCCTGTGCGATAAATATAAAATAGCTTGTAGTTACAGAAAACAGGGAGCACACTTATCGGATTAGACAGTTAAGGGACTTGAACGTGTAACATCTTTAATATTTAAAGACTTGTCCAGGTCTTGGCCAGGTCCATGCGACCATGCCACGCTTGAGGCTTGGATTGTTTGAATTTGAAATGTTACATGGTTCTTCAGCCAACTCTGGGCTGCTCACCTTCTGCCAATTACGAGTGCCACGCTTGAGACCTGAACTTTTTGTTGCATGCTTGGATTGAGGCTGCACGCGAATGAGCAGCAAGCGAATTGAAGTTGCTGGCGAATTGAATCTACAGGCGAATGAGCAGGTCCTCGCAAGTTGGGAGAGTCAGACAGTCATCAGGAGCTCGACGCAAGTCGGGAGAGTCAGACATGTTTCGCTCTGTTATGTAGGCGGTTGTTTCTGTTCCAGAAATTCACGGTCCGAAGGCCCTTTTGAGGGCTGTTGCAGTTGAGAGTCTGAGAGCCGCACAATTTGAATATCTCCTGGTTTCACCCCTTGAGTCACTCACTGACTCACCGAGTCGTAATCAATCTGATATGGGGCGCGCAAATGTCAAAAATACCCAGCACGCATAAAGCGCAGAGCGCAACGGCAGTTCGAAAGTCTGCGTGCTGCCTGCAGAGGGGGTTTACAAATTTGCTTCAATCATGCAGTCGGGCTCCAAAACTTGCGCACTAGCGCGCAAGAACGCGCGTCGTGTAGTACCCTGATACGTGCACAAAGTCTTCATTTATGCTTCAAATAGCCATGGGTACTCAGTGACACCCAAAGCTTCCACAGTCTTCTCAGTGTATTACTGAAACACGAACTCAGGGCCCCCGTCGATAAAACGATTGTTTGGGGTTCAGTTAATCAATGCTTTTTCTGGTTAGCCCATCCTGTCACGGTTGGACAAGTCCATTTTGACTATTTGGCCTACCCCTGGACTGCAATATACACACTAATACATTTGAACATGCAAAACAAACTACGGTGAGCAGTAAAGTTTGCCTAACAAAAATGAGTGGATCCTGGAATGCTCCCATTCAACGGTTGATATAAGACCTGGCAGTGTCGTCTGCTGCCCATGGTGTACCGGCTCACGCAGCAGACGGCAGGGTCTCTACCATGGGTCTCCAGGTTAAGAGTCGTACATACATAAACAGCTTCCACAGTCTTCTTAGAAATCACCAAATGAATGGCGGCGGCACTGTTGTGCATATATAAGCGACAGTCCGCCAAAACGGAGGCTAAGTTCTCGCCCTGTCCATATTGACGTCTTGGCTTCAGGGGAAAATGGCGCTTGCAAAAAAGGCATGCGCAAATTGAGAAATCCAAAGTTCCGGATCCATCCAATAAAGCATTTTGAATTTTTATCACATAGCAGAGCTATCATCGGTACCGCCAGTAGCATTTGCTTTTTTTATCTACCTGACTTTTTCTAGAAATAATGACGATCCTGGGAGGAGCTGCCTGAAAAAGATGGGCTCAGTTCGTGTTACCAAGTTTAGGGTTTTAGGGTTTAGGGTTTAGGCGTTGCGTTGCAGGTTTCATCTCCAGGTGTAGATGTGCATGTTTGGCGTGTAGCGTGTACCAGGGTCGTACAGAGCTGGCCTTTTGAGGTGGAGCGTTGTCTCGGCGCATGCATTCACACGCCAGTCACACACAGACCACACGCCGTACAGTCTCACCAGCCACCTCCATGTACAACACAAGATGGCATATGGCTTGACAAGCCACCCTTCATGGAATTATCGAACAAGGGGCGTGATGCTAAGGGAGAATCGTTCACTAAAATCAAAACGCAAAAGGAGTGCACCAAGTAAGTGAACGATATGACATTATGTAATTAAGCGCACTAAGTGATTGTGCCAGCAAGTGCTACGCCCAGGATAGAAGGGGAAACGACGAAGTAAGTAAGAGGCGGTACGAGGCTCACGTACGTGGCCGTGCCCTCGCTCGTACCCTCCTCCTCTTGCTTAGTAACCAACCCTACCAACCGAGTTGCGGTGGCTGCGTAATGCCTATCTGTCACGTCACATTTACTCTTTTTCCTTCTTTTCTTACCCCCCCCCCTCACGCACAGTACTTGCCACGTGGTTACGCGTGTGGTAGAAACGAGTAACGAGTAACCTCTGTTATTACTAACTGGCCACGAAGTAAGAAGCGTGTCACGCCAACATGCTGCCTTGCACGCCAGGTCCAAAGTCAATATCCAGCTCTGCACGCCAGGTATAGTCGGACTACGCCCCCGCCCCCCACCCCACCCCACCCAACCCCAACCCCAACCCCAACCTTCACACCCTGGCCTACAAACGCTGTGATGCTTCCCCGCCGACGAATTCGAATGAACACAAATCCCGCAGCACAGATCTACACTTCCATTTGCGTCACGTTACCATGTCAGGTACCACTTGATGGTGAGCTGGTTGTAGAGAGGTTGCTGGTTGTTTGTATGTATGCTGCTTGTTTGTATGCTGCTTGTATGTATGATGCTTGTTTGTATGTATATTGCTTGTATGTATTCTGCTTGTATGTATGATGCTTGTATGTATGCTGATTGTTTGTATACATATGAGTGGGTGGATGAATGGATGGATGGATGGGTGTGTGTATGGATGTATGGATGGGTGTGTGGATGGATGGTTGTGTGGATGTATGGCTGGCTGGATGGGTTGCTGGCTGGCAGGGTGGCTGGCTGGCTGGCTGGCTGGCTGGCTAGCTAGCAGGATGGGTTTGTGGATGGATGGTTGTGTGGATGGATGGCTGGCTGGATGGGTTGCTGGCTGGCAGGGTGGCTGGCTGGCAGGGTGGCTGGCTGGCTGGCAGGCTGGCTGGCTAGCTAGCTGGATGGCTGGCTGAGAAATGTAATTGGGTGTAGGTGCATGTGTAGGTACATGTGTAGGTACATGTTGGTGGGTGGATGGGTGGGTGGGTTGGTAGTATGATGCATGTATGTATTCTGCTTGTAGGTATGATGCTTGTATGTATGATGCTTGTATGTATGCTGATTGTTTGTATACATATGAGTGGGTGGATGGATGGCTGGATGGATGGGTGTGTGGATGGATGTATGGATGGGTTTGTGGATGGATGGTTGTGTGGATGGATGGCTGGCTGGATGGGTTGCTGGCTGGCAGGGTGGCTGGCTGGCTGGCTGGCTGGCTGGCTGGCTGGCAGGCTGGCTGGCTAGCTAGCAGGATGGGTTTGTGGATGGATGGTTGTGTGGATGGATGGCTGGCTGGATGGGTTGCTGGCTGGCAGGGTGGCTGGCTGGCAGGGTGGCTGGCTGGCTGGCAGGCTGGCTGGCTAGCTAGCTGGATGGCTGGCTGAGAAATGTAATTGGGTGTAGGTGCATGTGTAGGTACATGTGTAGGTACATGTGGGTGGGTGGATGGGTGGGTGGGTTGGTAGTATGATGCATGTATGTATTCTGCTTGTAGGTATGATGCTTGTATGTATGATGCTTGTATGTATGCTGATTGTTTGTATACATATGAGTGGGTGGATGGATGGCTGGATGGATGGGTGTGTGGATGGATGTATGGATGGGTTTGTGGATGGATGGATGTGTGGATGGATGGCTGGCTGGATGGGTTGCTGGCTGGCAGGGTGGCTGGCTGGCTGGCTGGCTGGCTGGCTGGCTGGCAGGCTGGCTGGCTAGCTAGCAGGATGGGTTTGTGGATGGATGGTTGTGTGGATGGATGGCTGGCTGGATGGGTTGCTGGCTGGCAGGGTGGCTGGCTGGCAGGGTGGCTGGCTGGCTGGCAGGCTGGCTGGCTAGCTAGCTGGATGGCTGGCTGAGAAATGTAATTGGGTGTAGGTGCATGTGTAGGTACATGTGTAGGTACATGTGGGTGGGTGGATGGGTGGGTGGGTTGGTAGTATGATGCATGTATGTATTCTGCTTGTATGTATGATGCTTGTATGTATGATGCTTGTATGTATGATGCTTGTATGTATGCTGATTGTTTGTATACATATGAGTGGGTGGATGGGTGGATGGATGGTTGGATGGATGGATGGATGGATGGGTGTGTGGCTGGATGTATGGATGGGTGTGTGGATGGATGGGTGTGTTGATGGCTGGATGGATGGGTTGCTGGCTGGCAGGCTGGCTTGATGGCTGGCTGGCTGGCTGGCTGGCTGGCTAGCTGGCTGGCTGGCTGAGAAATGTGAGTGGGTGTATATATACATGTGTAAATACATGTGTAGGTACATGTGTTGGTGCATGTGGGATGGCGGATTGGTGGTTGGGTTGGCAGTATGATGCATGTATGTATGATGCATGTATGTATGGAGTGTGTGAGGGGGTCAGTCAGTTAGCCAGCCAGCCAGCCCAGCCAGCCAGCCAGCCAGCCAGCCAGCCAGCCAGCCAGCCAGCCAGCCAGCCCAGCCAGCCAGCCAGCCCAGCCAGGCAGCCAGCCAGCCAGCCAGCCAGCCAGCCAGCCAGCCAGCCAGCCAGCCAGCCAGCCAGCCAGCCAGCCAGCCAGCCAGCCAGCCAGCCAGCCAGCCAGCCAGCCAGCCAGCCAGCCAGCCAGCCAGCCAGCCAGCCAGCCAGCCAGCCAGGCAGCCAGCCAGCCAGCCAGCCAGCCAGCCAGCAGCCAGCCAGCCAGCCAGCCAGCCAGCCAGCCAGCAGCCAGCCAGCCAGCCAGCCAGCCAGCCAGCCAGCCAGCCAGCCAGCCAGCAGCCAGCCAGCCAGCCAGCCAGCCAGCCAGCCCAGCCAGCCAGCCAGCCAGCCAGCCAGCCAGCCAGCCAGCCAGCCAGCCAGCCAGCCAGCCAGCCAGCCAGCCAGCCAGCCAGCCAGCCAGCCAGCCAGCCAGCCAGCCAGCCAGCCAGCCAGCCAGCCAGCCAGTCAGTCAGTCAGTCAGTCAGTCTGTCAGTCATTTAGGTGTCAGTCATGGTTGTATGTGATATAAACATACATGTATACAAGAGGAGCAGAGTAGAAATCAGGTTAAGAGTGTCGCCGGTGGTTTTGTCTGCCCAAATTCCAGGTTATACACCCAGAGCATGTGATTGAGCAAGAATTATTCAGATATAGCCACCAAGCTTGTGTTGTTTGCTCCTACAGTTCATATGTGGTAAGAAGTGATGTAAAGCAAGCTGTAGCCAAGAGGACAGGTGTTGAAAGACAGTTTGAAGTTGCATCGCAGGTTTTTTTGACCTAAAACACCTGGTGACACACCCATTGCAGGTTCTTGAGGAAGATGTTTTGATGAGAGAGTCACCATGCCTCAATTGTTTGTCCCAATACTATATATATGGTTATATGTGTTATAAACAAAGCTGTATACAAGAGGAGAAGATTATACAATTTTTTGGAATTGCGTCGCAGGTTTTTTCTCACCACAGGTGTTCCACCTATGGTTGCATCATGATGAATTATGTCAAAAGAGAGAGTTACAATGCCTCAATGTTTTGTTCCTAGCCTGTGTTAGTGGTTAGATGTTATTAATACTAAGATGTATGGGGTGTGTGTGGGGGTCAGCCAGCCAGCCAGCCAGCCAGCCAGCCAGCCAGCCAGTCAGTCAGTCAGTCAGTCAGTCAGTCAGTCAGCCAGCCAGTCAGTCAGTCAGTCAGTCAGTCAGTCAGTCAGATCAGCATATTTGGTTTTGTTCTATTATTTATGCATGAAATTTTATGTGTATAAGGTTTGAGGAAACCCCAATATATGTATTTATGGCCGATGTTATATTTTGTAAATGGCGTGTAACCAAGCTCAGTGGCGTTGTCAGCTAGGCCTTCGACCCAGGTAACCCGGCGTGCGCAGCCCCTGGCTAAATGTCGCGAGGCAGCCCCAGGCCAAACGGAGAGCACTAGGCACAAAAGGAAGCCGAATCGCGAAGGTCCATCCGAACAGATTATACGATGGTGCATGCCTCGCACTGCAGTTTTTGGCGTGTGTGTGTGGGGGGGGTGGCGTGTTGATGGTGGTGTCTGGCAGGTCTAAGGGCTGGTCAAATAAATGGCGTGTTGCCATGCTGTGTGGCGTGCAGAGCTGGGCCTTCGACCCGGGTAAACCGGCGTGCGCAGCCCCCGGCTGAGCCAACCCCGGCGTGTAGCGGGGAAAAACGAAGCCTCTAGGCGTTGCGTTGCAGGTTTCATCTCCAGGTGTACATGTGCATGTTTGGCGTGTAGCGTGTACCAGGGTCGTACAGAGCTGGCCTTTTGAGGTGGAGCGTTGTCTCGGCGCATGCATTCACACGCCAGTCACACACAGACCACACGCCGTACAGTCTCACCAGCCACCTCCATGTACAACACAAGATGGCATATGGCTTGACAAGCCACCCTTCATGGAATTATCGAACAAGGGGCGTGATGCTAAGGGAGAATCGTTCACTAAAATCAAAACGCAAAAGGAGTGCACCAAGTAAGTGAACGATATGACATTATGTAATTAAGCGCACTAAGTGATTGTGCCAGCAAGTGCTACGCCCAGGATAGAAGGGGAAACGACGAAGTAAGTAAGAGGCGGTACGAGGCTCACGTACGTGGCCGTGCCCTCGCTCGTACCCTCCTCCTCTTGCTTAGTAACCAACCCTACCAACCGAGTTGCGGTGGCTGCGTAATGCCTATCTGTCACGTCACATTTACTCTTTTTCCTTCTTTTCTTACCCCCCCCCCTCACGCACAGTACTTGCCACGTGGTTACGCGTGTGGTAGAAACGAGTAACGAGTAACCTCTGTTATTACTAACTGGCCACGAAGTAAGAAGCGTGTCACGCCAACATGCTGCCTTGCACGCCAGGTCCAAAGTCAATATCCAGCTCTGCACGCCAGGTATAGTCGGACTACGCCCCCGCCCCCCACCCCACCCCACCCAACCCCAACCCCAACCCCAACCCCAACCTTCACACCCTGGCCTACAAACGCTGTGATGCTTCCCCGCCGACGAATTCGAATGAACACAAATCCCGCAGCACAGATCTACACTTCCATTTGCGTCACGTTACCATGTCGGTACCACTTGATGGTGAGCTGGTTGTAGAGAGGTTGCTGGTTGTTTGTATGTATGCTGCTTGTTTGTATGCTGCTTGTATGTATGATGCTTGTTTGTATGTATATTGCTTGTATGTATGATGCTTGTATGTATGCTGATTGTTTGTATACATATGAGTGGGTGGATGAATGGATGGATGGATGGGTGTGTGTATGGATGTATGGATGGGTGTGTGGATGGATGGTTGTGTGGATGTATGGCTGGCTGGATGGGTTGCTGGCTGGCAGGGTGGCTGGCTGGCTGGCTGGCTGGCTGGCTAGCTAGCAGGCTGGGTTTGTGGATGGATGGTTGTGTGGATGGATGGCTGGCTGGATGGGTTGCTGGCTGGCAGGGTGGCTGGCTGGCAGGATGGCTGGCTGGCTGGCAGGCTGGCTGGCTAGCTAGCTGGATGGCTGGCTGAGAAATGTAATTGGGTGTAGGTGCATGTGTAGGTACATGTGTAGGTACATGTGGGTGGGTGGATGGGTGGGTGGGTTGGTAGTATGATGCATGTATGTATTCTGCTTGTAGGTATGATGCTTGTATGTATGATGCTTGTATGTATGCTGATTGTTTGTATACATATGAGTGGGTGGATGGATGGCTGGATGGATGGGTGTGTGGATGGATGTATGGATGGGTTTGTGGATGGATGGTTGTGTGGATGGATGGCTGGCTGGATGGGTTGCTGGCTGGCAGGGTGGCTGGCTGGCTGGCTGGCTGGCTGGCTGGCTGGCTGGCTGGCTGGCAGGCTGGCTGGCTAGCTAGCAGGATGGGTTTGTGGATGGATGGTTGTGTGGATGGATGGCTGGCTGGATGGGTTGCTGGCTGGCAGGGTGGCTGGCTGGCAGGGTGGCTGGCTGGCTGGCAGGCTGGCTGGCTAGCTAGCTGGATGGCTGGCTGAGAAATGTAATTGGGTGTAGGTGCATGTGTAGGTACATGTGTAGGTACATGTGGGTGGGTGGATGGGTGGGTGGGTTGGTAGTATGATGCATGTATGTATTCTGCTTGTATGTATGATGCTTGTATGTATGATGCTTGTATGTATGATGCTTGTATGTATGCTGATTGTTTGTATACATATGAGTGGGTGGATGGGTGGATGGATGGTCGGATGGATGGATGGATGGATGGATGGGTGTGTGGCTGGATGTATGGATGGGTGTGTGGATGGATGGGTGTGTTGATGGCTGGATGGATGGGTTGTTGGCTGGCAGGCTGGCTTGATGGCTGGCTGGCTGGCTGGCTGGCTAGCTGGCTGGCTGGCTGAGAAATGTGAGTGGGTGTATATATACATGTGTAAATACATGTGTAGGTACATGTGTTGGTGCATGTGGGATGGCGGATTGGTGGTTGGGTTGGCAGTATGATGCATGTATGTATGATGCATGTATGTATGGAGTGTGTGAGGGGGTCAGTCAGTTAGCCAGCCAGCCAGCCAGCCAGCCAGCCAGCCAGTTAGCCAGCCAGCCAGCCAGCCAGCCAGTTAGCCAGCCAGCCAGCCAGCCAGCCAGCCAGCCAGCCAGCCAGCCAGCCAGCCAGCCAGCCAGCCAGCCAGCCAGCCAGCCAGCCAGCCAGCCAGCCAGCCAGCCAGCCAGCCAGCCAGCCAGCCAGCCAGCAGCCAGCCAGCCAGCCAGCCAGCCAGCCAGCCAGCCAGCCCAGCCAGCCAGCAGCCAGCCAGCCAGCCAGCCAGCCAGCCAGCCAGCCAGCCAGCCAGCCAGCCAGCCAGCCAGCCAGCCAGCCAGCCAGCCAGCCAGCCAGCCAGCCAGCCAGCCAGCCAGCCAGCCAGCCAGCCAGCCAGCCAGCCAGCCAGCCAGCCAGCCAGCCAGCCAGCCAGCCAGCCAGCCAGCCAGCCAGCCAGCCAGCCAGCCAGCCAGCCAGCCAGCAGCCAGCCAGCCAGCCAGCCAGCCAGCCAGCCAGCCAGCCAGCCAGCCAGCCAGCCAGCCACGCAGCCAGCCAGCCAGCCAGCCAGCCAGCCAGCCAGCCAGCCAGCCAGCCAGCCAGCCAGCCAGCCAGCCAGCCAGCCAGCCAGCCAGCCAGCCAGCCAGCCAGCCAGCCAGCCAGCCAGCAGCCAGCCAGCCAGCCAGCCAGCCAGCCAGCCAGCCAGCCAGCCAGCCAGCCCAGCCAGCCAGCCAGCCAGCCAGCCAGCCAGCCAGCCAGCCAGCCAGCCAGCCAGCCAGCCAGCCAGCCAGCCAGCCAGCCAGCCAGCCAGCCAGCCAGCCAGCCAGCCAGCCAGCCAGCAGCCAGCCAGGCCAGCCAGCCAGCCAGCCAGCCACCAGCCAGCCAGCAGCCAGCCAGCCAGCCAGCCAGCCAGCCAGCCAGCCAGCCAGCCAGCCAGCCAGCCAGCCAGCCAGCCAGCCAGCCAGCCAGCCAGCCAGCCAGCCAGCCAGCCAGCCAGCCAGCCAGCCAGCCAGCCAGCCAGCAGCCAGCCAGCCAGTCAGTCAGTCAGTCAGTCAGTCTGTCAGTCATTTAGGTGTCAGTCATGGTTGTATGTGATATAAACATACATGTATACAAGAGGAGCAGAGTAGAAATCAGGTTAAGAGTGTCGCCGGTGGTTTTGTCTGCCCAAATTCCAGGTTATACACCCAGAGCATGTGATTGAGCAAGAATTATTCAGATATAGCCACCAAGCTTGTGTTGTTTGCTCCTACAGTTCATATGTGGTAAGAAGTGATGTAAAGCAAGCTGTAGCCAAGAGGACAGGTGTTGAAAGACAGTTTGAAGTTGCATCGCAGGTTTTTTTGACCTAAAACACCTGGTGACACACCCATTGCAGGTTCTTGAGGAAGATGTTTTGATGAGAGAGTCACCATGCCTCAATTGTTTGTCCCAATACTATATATATGGTTATATGTGTTATAAACAAAGCTGTATACAAGAGGAGAAGATTATACAATTTTTTGGAATTGCGTCGCAGGTTTTTTCTCACCACAGGTGTTCCACCTATGGTTGCATCATGATGAATTATGTCAAAAGAGAGAGTTACAATGCCTCAATGTTTTGTTCCTAGCCTGTGTTAGTGGTTAGATGTTATTAATACTAAGATGTATGGGGTGTGTGTGGGGGTCAGCCAGCCAGCCAGCCAGCCAGCCAGCCAGCCAGCCAGCCAGCCAGCCAGCCAGCCAGCCAGCCAGCCAGCCAGCCAGCCAGTCAGTCAGTCAGTCAGTCAGTCAGTCAGTCAGCCAGTCAGTCAGTCAGTCAGTCAGTCAGTCAGTCAGTCAGATCAGCATATTTGGTTTTGTTCTATTATTTATGCATGAACTTTTATGTGTATAAGGTTTGAGGAAACCCCAATATATGTATTTATGGCCGATGTTATATTTTGTAAATGGCGTGTAACCAAGCTCAGTGGCGTTGTCAGCTAGGCCTTCGACCCAGGTAACCCGGCGTGCGCAGCCCCTGGCTAAATGTCGCGAGGCAGCCCCAGGCCAAACGGAGAGCACTGGGCACAAAAGGAAGCCGAATCGCGAAGGTCCATCCGAACAGATTATACGATGGTGCATGCCTCGCACTGCAGTTTTTGGCGTGTGTGTGTGGGGGGGGGTGGCGTGTTGATGGTGGTGTCTGGCAGGTCTAAGGGCTGGTCAAATAAATGGCGTGTAGCCTAGCTGTGTGGCGTGCAGAGCTGGGCCTTCGACCCGGGTAAACCGGCGTGCGCAGCCCCCGGCTGAGCCAACCCCGGCGTGTAGCGGGGAAAAACGAAGCCTCTAGGCGTTGCGTTGCAGGTTTCATCTCCAGGTGTAGATGTGCATGTTTGGCGTGTAGCGTGTACCAGGGTCGTACAGAGCTGGCCTTTTGAGGTGGAGCGTTGTCTCGGCGCATGCATTCACACGCCAGTCACACACAGACCACACGCCGTACAGTCTCACCAGCCACCTCCATGTACAACACAAGATGGCATATGGCTTGACAAGCCACCCTTCATGGAATTATCGTACAAGGGGCGTGATGCTAAGGGAGAATCGTTCACTAAAATCAAAACGCAAAAGGAGTGCACCAAGTAAGTGAACGATATGACATTATGTAATTAAGCGCACTAAGTGATTGTGCCAGCAAGTGCTACGCCCAGGATAGAAGGGGAAACGACGAAGTAAGTAAGAGGCGGTACGAGGCTCACGTACGTGGCCGTGCCCTCGCTCGTACCCTCCTCCTCTTGCTTAGTAACCAACCCTACCAACCGAGTTGCGGTGGCTGCGTAATGCCTATCTGTCACGTCACATTTACTCTTTTTCCTTCTTTTCTTACCCCCCCCCCTCACGCACAGTACTTGCCACGTGGTTACGCGTGTGGTAGAAACGAGTAACGAGTAACCTCTGTTATTACTAACTGGCCACGAAGTAAGAAGCGTGTCACGCCAACATGCTGCCTTGCACGCCAGGTCCAAAGTCAATATCCAGCTCTGCACGCCAGGTATAGTCGGACTACGCCCCCGCCCCCCACCCCACCCCACCCAACCCCAACCCCAACCCCAACCTTCACACCCTGGCCTACAAACGCTGTGATGCTTCCCCGCCGACGAATTCGAATGAACACAAATCCCGCAGCACAGATCTACACTTCCATTTGCGTCACGTTACCATGTCGGTACCACTTGATGGTGAGCTGGTTGTAGAGAGGTTGCTGGTTGTTTGTATGTATGCTGCTTGTTTGTATGCTGCTTGTATGTATGATGCTTGTTTGTATGTATATTGCTTGTATGTATGATGCTTGTATGTATGCTGATTGTTTGTATACATATGAGTGGGTGGATGAATGGATGGATGGATGGGTGTGTGTATGGATGTATGGATGGGTGTGTGGATGGATGGTTGTGTGGATGTATGGCTGGCTGGATGGGTTGCTGGCTGGCAGGGTGGCTGGCTGGCTGGCTGGCTGGCTGGCTAGCTAGCAGGCTGGGTTTGTGGATGGATGGTTGTGTGGATGGATGGCTGGCTGGATGGGTTGCTGGCTGGCAGGGTGGCTGGCTGGCAGGATGGCTGGCTGGCTGGCAGGCTGGCTGGCTAGCTAGCTGGATGGCTGGCTGAGAAATGTAATTGGGTGTAGGTGCATGTGTAGGTACATGTGTAGGTACATGTGGGTGGGTGGATGGGTGGGTGGGTTGGTAGTATGATGCATGTATGTATTCTGCTTGTAGGTATGATGCTTGTATGTATGATGCTTGTATGTATGCTGATTGTTTGTATACATATGAGTGGGTGGATGGATGGCTGGATGGATGGGTGTGTGGATGGATGTATGGATGGGTTTGTGGATGGATGGTTGTGTGGATGGATGGCTGGCTGGATGGGTTGCTGGCTGGCAGGGTGGCTGGCTGGCTGGCTGGCTGGCTGGCTGGCTGGCTGGCTGGCAGGCTGGCTGGCTAGCTAGCAGGATGGGTTTGTGGATGGATGGTTGTGTGGATGGATGGCTGGCTGGATGGGTTGCTGGCTGGCAGGGTGGCTGGCTGGCAGGGTGGCTGGCTGGCTGGCAGGCTGGCTGGCTAGCTAGCTGGATGGCTGGCTGAGAAATGTAATTGGGTGTAGGTGCATGTGTAGGTACATGTGTAGGTACATGTGGGTGGGTGGATGGGTGGGTGGGTTGGTAGTATGATGCATGTATGTATTCTGCTTGTATGTATGATGCTTGTATGTATGATGCTTGTATGTATGATGCTTGTATGTATGCTGATTGTTTGTATACATATGAGTGGGTGGATGGGTGGATGGATGGTCGGATGGATGGATGGATGGATGGATGGGTGTGTGGCTGGATGTATGGATGGGTGTGTGGATGGATGGGTGTGTTGATGGCTGGATGGATGGGTTGTTGGCTGGCAGGCTGGCTTGATGGCTGGCTGGCTGGCTGGCTGGCTAGCTGGCTGGCTGGCTGAGAAATGTGAGTGGGTGTATATATACATGTGTAAATACATGTGTAGGTACATGTGTTGGTGCATGTGGGATGGCGGATTGGTGGTTGGGTTGGCAGTATGATGCATGTATGTATGATGCATGTATGTATGGAGTGTGTGAGGGGGTCAGTCAGTTAGCCAGCCAGCCAGCCAGCCAGCCAGCCAGCCAGCCAGCCAGCCAGCCAGCCAGCCAGCCAGCCAGCCAGCCAGCCAGCCAGCCAGCCAGCCAGCCAGCCAGTCAGTCAGTCAGTCAGTCAGTCATTTAGGTGTCAGTCATGGTTGTATGTGATATAAACATACATGTATACAAGAGGAGCAGAGTAGTAATCAGGTTAAGAGTGTCGCCGGTGGTTTTGTCTGCCCAAATTCCAGGTTATACACCCAGAGCATGTGATTGAGCAAGAATTATTCAGATATAGCCACCAAGCTTGTGTTGTTTGCTCCTACAGTTCATATGTGGTAAGAAGTGATGTAAAGCAAGCTGTAGCCAAGAGGACAGGTGTTGAAAGACAGTTTGAAGTTGCATCGCAGGTTTTTTTGACCTAAAACACCTGGTGACACACCCATTGCAGGTTCTTGAGGAAGATGTTTTGATGAGAGAGTCACCATGCCTCAATTGTTTGTCCCAATACTATATATATGGTTATATGTGTTATAAACAAAGCTGTATACAAGAGGAGAAGATTATACAATTTTTTGGAATTGCGTCGCAGGTTTTTCTCACCACAGGTGTTCCACCTATGGTTGCATCATGATGAATTATGTCAAAAGCTAGCCATCCAGCCAGCCAGCCAGCCAGCCAGCAGCCAGCCAGCAGCAGCCAGCCAGCCAGCCAGCCAGCCAGCCAGCCAGCAGCCAGCCAGCAGGATGGGTTTGTGGATGGATGGTTGTGTGGATGGATGGCTGGCTGGATGGGTTGCTGGCTGGCAGGGTGGCTGGCTGGCAGGGAGGCTGGCTGGCTGGCAGGCTGGCTGGCTAGCTAGCTGGATGGCTGGCTGAGAAATGTAATTGGGTGTAGGTGCATGTGTAGGTACATGTGTAGGTACATGTGGGTGGGTGGATGGGTGGGTGGGTTGGTAGTATGATGCATGTATGTATTCTGCTTGTATGTATGATGCTTGTATGTATGATGCTTGTATGTATGATGCTTGTATGTATGCTGATTGTTTGTATACATATGAGTGGGTGGATGGGTGGATGGATGGTTGGATGGATGGATGGATGGATGGGTGTGTGGCTGGATGTATGGATGGGTGTGTGGATGGATGGGTGTGTTGATGGCTGGATGGATGGGTTGCTGGCTGGCAGGCTGGCTTGATGGCTGGCTGGCTGGCTGGCTGGCTGGCTAGCTGGCTGGCTGGCTGAGAAATGCGAAGTGGCAGTGTAATTTACATGTGTAAATACATGTGTAGGTACATGTGTTGGTGCATGTGGGGGCGATGGGCGGATTGGTGGTTGGGTTGCAGTATGATGAATGTTATGTATGATGCCATGTATGTATGGAGTGGTGTGAGGGGGTCAGTCAGTAGCAGCCAGCCAGCCAGCAGCAGCAGCCAGTATAGCCAGCCAGCCAGCAGCCAGTTAGCCAGCCAGCCAGACAGCCAGTAGCAGTTAGCCAGCCAGCCAGCGGCCAGTTAGCCAGCAGCAGCAAACCGTAGCCAGCCAGCCAGCCCAGCAGCCGTTAGCCAGCCAGCCAGCCAGCCAGCCGGTAGCCAGCCAGCCAGCCACCAGCCAGTTAGCCAAGGCCAGCCAGCCAGCCAGTGCCAGTTAGCGCCAGCCCCAGCCAGGCCGAAGCCAGCAAGGACAGCCAGACAGCCAGCCAGCCAGCAGCAGCCAGCCAGCCAGCAGGCCATCCAGCAGCCAGCCAGCCAGCCCAGCCAGCCAGCCCCAGCCAGCCAGCCAGCCAGCCAGCCAGCCAGCCAGCCAGCCAGCCAGCCAGCCAGCCAGCCAGCCAGCCAGCCAGCCAGCCAGCCAGCCAGCCAGCCAGCCAGCCAGCCAGCCAGCCAGCCAGCCAGCCAGCCAGCCAGCCAGCAGCCAGCCAGCCAGCCAGCCAGCCAGCCAGCCAGCCAGCCAGCCAGCCAGCCAGCCAGCCAGCCAGCCAGCCAGCCAGCCAGCCAGCCAGCCAGCCAGCCAGCCAGCCAGCCAGCCAGCCAGCCAGCCAGCCAGCCAGCCAGCAGCCAGCCAGCCAGCCAGCCAGCCAGCCAGCCAGCCAGCCAGCCAGCCAGCCAGCCAGCCAGCCAGCCAGCAGCAGCCAGCCAGCCAGCCAGCCAGCCAGCCAGCCAGCCAGCCAGCCAGCCAGCCAGCCAGCCAGCAGCCAGCAGCCAGCCAGCAGCCAGCCAGCAGCCAGCCAGCCAGCCAGCCAGCAGCCAGCCAGCCAGCCAGCCAGCCAGCCCAGCCAGCCAGCCAGCCAGCCAGCCAGACAGCCAGCCAGCCAGCCAGCCAGCCAGCCAGCCAGCCAGCCAGCCAGCAGCCAGCCAGCCAGCCAGCCAGCCAGCCAGCCAGCCAGCCAGCCAGCCAGCCAGCCAGCCAGCCAGCCAGCCAGCCAGCCAGCCAGCCAGCCAGCCAGCCAGCCAAGCCAGCGCAGCAGCCCAGCCAGCCAGCCAGCCAGCAGCCAGCCAGCCAGCCAGCCAGCCAGCCAGCCAGCCAGCCAGCCAGCCAGCCAGCCAGCCAGCCAGGCCAGCCAGCCAGCCAGCCAGACAGCCAGCCAGCCAGCCAGCCAGCCAGCCAGCCAGCCAGCCAGCAGCCAGCCAGCAGCCAGCCAGCCAGCCAGCCAGCCAGCCAGCCAGCCAGCCAGCCAGCCAGCCAGCCCAGCCAGCCAGCCCAGGCCAGCAGCCAGCCAGCAGCCAGCCAGCCAGCCAGCCAGCCAGCCAGCAGCCAGTCAGTCAGTCAGTCAGTCAGTCTGTCAGTCATTTAGGTGTCAGTCATGGTTGTATGTGATATAAACATACATGCATACAAGAGGAGCAGAGTAGAAATCAGGTTAAGAGTTGTCGCCGGTGGTTTTGTCTGCCCAAATTCCAGGTCTACACCCAGAGCATGTGTGATTGAGCAAGAATTATTCAGATATAGCCACCAAGCTTGTGTTGTTTGCTTCCTACAGTTCATATGTGGTAAGAAGTGATGTAAAGCAAGCTGTAGCCAAGAGGACAGGTGTTTGAAAGACAGTTTGAAGTTGCATCGCAGGTTTTTTTGACCTAAAACACCTGGTGACACACCCATTGCAGGTTCTTGAGGAAGATGTTTTGATGAGAGAGTCACCATGCCTCAATTGTTTGTCCCAATACTATATATATGGTTATATGTGTTATAAACAAAGCTGTATACAAGGGAGAAGATTATACAATTTTTTGGAATTGCGTCGCAGGGTTTTTTCTCACCAAGGTGTTCCACCTATGGTTGCATCATGATGAATTATGTCAAAGAGAGAGTTACAATGCCTCAATGTTTTGTTCTAGCCTGTGTTAGTGGTTAGATGTTATTAATACTAAGATGTATGGGGTGTGTGTGTGGGGGTCAGCCAGCCAGCCAGCCAGCCAGCCAGCCAGCCAGCCAGCCAGCCAGCCAGCCAGCCAGCCAGCCAGCCAGTCAGTCAGTCAGTCAGTCAGTCAGTCAGTCAGCCAGCCAGTCAGTCTGTCAGTCAGTCAGTCAGTCAGTCAGATCAGCATATTTGGTTTTGTTCTATTATTTATGCATGAACTTTTATGTGTATAAGGTTTGAGGAAACCCCAATATATGTATTTATGGCCGATGTTATATTTTGTAAATGGCGTGTAACCAAGCTCAGTGGCGTTGTCAGCTAGGCCTTCGACCCAGGTAACCCGGCGTGCGCAGCCCCTGGCTAAATGTCGCGAGGCAGCCCCAGGCCAAACGGAGAGCACTGGGCACAAAAGGAAGCCGAATCGCGAAGGTCCATCCGAACAGATTATACGATGGTGCATGCCTCGCACTGCAGTTTTTGGCGTGTTGTGTGTGGGGGGGGGTGGCGTGTTGATGGTGGTGTCTGGCAGGTCTAAGGCTGGTCAATAAATGGCGTGTAGCCTAGCTGTGTGGCGTGCAGGAGCTGGGCCTTCGACCAGGGTAAACCGGCTGTGCGCAGCCCCCGCTGAGCCAACCCCGGCGTGTTGTAGCGGGGAAAAAACGAAGCCTCTAGGCGTTGCGTTTGCAGGTTTCATCTCCAGGTGTAGATTTGCATGTTTGGCGTTGTAGCGTGTACCAGGGTCGTACAGAGCTGGCCTTTTGAGGTGGAGCGTTTTGTCTCGGCGCATGCATTCACACGCCAGTCACACACAGACCACACGCCGTACAGTCTCACCAGCCACCTCCATGTACAACACAAGATGGCATATGGCTGACAAGCCACCCTTCATGAATTATCGTACAAGGGCGCGTGATGCTAAGGGAGAATCGTTCACTAAAATCAAAACGCAAAAGGAGTGCACCAAGTAATGTGAACGATATGACATTATGTAATTAAGCGCACTAAGTGATTGTGCCAGCAAGTGCTACGCCCAGGATAGAAGGGGGAAACGACGAAGTAAGTAAGAGGCGGTACGAGGCTCACGTACGTGGCCGTGCCCTCGCTCGTACCCTCCTCCTCTTGCTTAGTAACCAACCCTACCAACCGAGTTGCGGTGGCTGCGTAATGCCTATCTGTCACGTCACATTTACTCTTTTTCCTTCTTTTCTTACCCCCCCCCCTCACGCACAGTACTTGCCACGTGGTTACGCGTGTGGTAGACACGCAGTTAACGAGTAACCTCTGTTATTACTAACTGGCCACGAAGTAAGAAGCGTGTCACTGCCAACATGCTGCCTTGCACGCCAGGTCCAAAGTCAATATCCAGCTCTGCACCGCCAGGTATAGTAGGACTACGCCCCCGCCCCCCACCCCACCCCACCCAACCCCCAACCCCAACCCCAACCTTCACACCCTGGCCTACAAACGCTGTGATGCTTCCCCGCCGACGAATTCGAATGAACACAAATCCCGCAGCACAGATCTACACTTCCATTTGCGTCATGTTACCATGTCGGTACCACTGATGGTGAGCTGGTTGTAGAGAGGTTGCTGGTTGTTTGTATGTATGCTGCTTGTTTGTATGCTGCTTGTATGTATGATGCTTGTTTGTATGTATATTGCTTGTATGTATGATGCTTGTATGTATGCTGATTGTTTGTATACATATGAGTGGGTGGATGAATGGATGGATGGATGGGTGTGTGTATGGATGTATGGATGGGTGTGTGGATGGATGGTTGTGTGGATGTATGGCTGGCTGGCATGGGTTGCTGGCTGGCAGGGTGGCTGGCTGGCTGGCTGGCTGGCTGGCTAGGCTAGCAGGCTGGGTTTGTGGATGGATGGTGTGTGGATGGATGGCTGGCTGGATGGGTTGCTGGCTGGCAGGGTGGCTGGCTGGCAGGATGGCTGGCTGGCTGGCAGGCTGGCTGGCTAGCTAGCTGGATGGCTGGCTGAGAAATGTAATGGGTGTAGGTGCATGTGTAGGTACATGTGTAGGTACATGTGGGTGGGTGGATGGGTGGGTGGGTTGGTAGTATGATGCATGTATGTATTCTGCTTGTAGGTATGATGCTTGTATGTATGATGCTTGTATGTATGCTGATTGTTTGTATACATATGAGTGGGTGGATGGATGGCTGATGGATGGGTGTGTGGATGGATGTATGGATGGGTTTGTGGATGGATGGTTGTGTGGATGGATGGCTGGCTGGATGGGTTGCTGGCTGGCAGGGGGCTGGCTGGCTGGCTGGCTGGCTGGCTGGCTGGCTGGCTGGCTGGCTGGCTGGCTGGCTAGCTAGCAGGATGGGTTTGTGGATGGATGGTTGTGTGGATGGATGGCTGGCTGGATGGGTTGCTGGCTGGCAGGGTGGCTGGCTGGCTGGCAGGCTGGCTGGCTAGCTAGCTGGATGGCTGGCTGAGAAATGTAATTGGGTGTAGGTGCATGTGTAGGTACATGTGTAGGTACATGTGGGTGGGTGGATGGGTGGGTGGGTTGGTAGTATGATGCATGTATGTATTCTGCTTGTATGTATGATGCTTGTATGTATGATGCTTGTATGTATGATGCTTGTATGTATGCTGATTGTTGTATACATATGAGTGGGTGGATGGGTGGATGGATGGTCGGATGGATGGATGGATGGATGGATGGGTGTGTGGCTGGATGTATGGATGGGTGTGTGGATGGATGGGTGTGTTGATGGCTGGATGGATGGGTTGCTTGGCTGGCAGGCTGGCTTGATGGCTGGCTGGCTGGCTGGCTGGCTAGCTGGCTGGCTGGCTGAGAAATGTGAGTGGGTGTATATATACATGTGTAAATACATGTGTAGGTACATGTGTTGGTGCATGTGGGGATGGCGGATTGGTGGTTGGGTTGGCAGTATGATGCATGTATGTATGATGCATGTATGTATGGAGTGTGTGAAGGGGGTCAGTCAGTTAGCCAGCCAGCCAGCCAGCCAGCCAGCCAGCAGCCAGCAGCCAGCCAGCCAGCCAGCCAGCCAGCCAGCCAGTCAGTCAGTCAGTAAGTCAGTTAGTCAGTCAGTCATTTAGGTGTCAGTCATGGTTGTATGTGATATAAACATACTTGTATACAAGAGGAGCAGAGTAGAAATCAGGTTAAGAGTGTCGCCGGTGGTTTTGTCTGCCCAAATTCCAGGTTCTACACAAGAGCATGTGATGTTGAGAAAAAGGAATTATTCAGATATAGCCACTAAGCTTGTGTGTCTGCTCTTACAGTTCATATGTGGTAAGAAGGTGTAAAGCAAGCTGTAGCCAACAGAGGACAGGTGTTGAAATTGAAGACAGTTTGAAGTTGCAGCGCAGGTTTTCTTTGAACTAAAACACCTAGGTGACAAACCCCATTGGCAGGTCTTTAGGAAGAATTGTTTGATGTGAGAGGAGTCACCATGCCCTCAATGTGGTCCCAATACTATATATATGGTTATATGTGTTATAAAAACAAAGATGGTATACAAGAGGAGAAGCATTATAATTTTTGGAATTGCGTGCGCAGGTTTTTTTTCACCACAGGGTGTTCCACTATGGTTGGGGGGATTGCATCATGATTGAAATATGTCAAAAAGCTAGCCATCCGCAGCCAGCAGCCAGCCAGCCAGCCAGGCAGCCAGCAGCCAGCCAGCAGCAGCCAGCCAGCCGCCAGCCAGCAGCCAGCAGGATGGGTTTCGTGGCTGGATGGTTGTTAGTGGATGGATGGAGGATGGATGGGTTGCTGGCTGAGCAGGGGGCTGGCTGGCAGGGTGGCTGGCTGGCTGGCAGGCTGGCTGGCTAGCTAGCTGGATGGCTGGCTGAGAAATGTAATTGGGTGTAGGTGCATGTGTAGGTACATGTGTAGGTACATGTGGGTGGGTGAGGGGTGGGGGGGTTTGGAGTATGAGATGTATGTTTCTGCTGTATGTATGATGTTGTATGCTATGATGCTTGTATGTATGTGCTTGTATGTATTGGATTGTTTGTTATACATATGGTGGGTGGAGGGTGGATGGATGGTTGGATGGATGGGATGTTATGGATGGGTGTTGGTGGCGGATGGTAGGATGGTGTGTGTGGATGGGGTGTGATGCTGGATGGATTGGTGTTGATGGATGGCAGGCTGGCCTTGAGGGGGATGGTGGCTGCTGGGACTGGCTAGTGGCGGCTGGCTGAGAAATGTGAGTGGGTGTTGTATATATACATGTGTAAATACATGTGAGTTTTACATGTGTTGGTGCATTGTGGGATGGCGGATTGGTGGTTGGGGGCAGTCTGATGCATGTATGTATGAGACAGGTATGTAGGGAGTGTTTTGTGAGGGGGTTCAGTCCGTTAGACAGCCAGCAAGCCAGCCAGCAGCCAGCCAGTAGTTTAGCCAGCCAGCAGCCAGCCAGCCAGCCAGTTAGACCAGCCAGCCCAGCCAGCCAGTTAGACAGCCAAGCCAGCCAGCCAGTTAGACAGCCAAGCAGCAGCCAGTTAGCAGCAGCAGCAAGCCAGCCAGCCAGCCATCCAGCAGCCCGTTAGCCAGCCAGCCCAGCCAGCAAGCCAGCAGGCCAGCCAGCAGCCAGCAGCCAGCCAGCCAGCCAGCAGCCGCAGCAGCCAGCCAGCCAGCCAGCCAGCCAGCCAGCCAGCCAGCAGCCAGCAGCCAGCCCGCCAGCCAGCCACGCCAGCCATCCAGCCAGAAGCCAGCCAGCCAGGCCGGCCAGCAGCCAGCAGAAAGCCAGCCAGCCAGCCAGCCAGCCAGCCAGCCAGCCAGCCAGCCAGTCAGTCAGTCAGTAAGTCAGTTAGTCAGTCAGTCATTTAGGTGTCAGTCATGGTTGTATGTGATATAAACATACATGTATACAGGAGGAGAGAGTAGAAATCAGTGTTAAGAGGTCGCCGGCAGGTTTTGGTTGCCCAAATCCAGAGGTTATACACCAGATGAATGTGATGAGCAAGAATTATTCAGATTATAGCCACCCAAGCTTGGTTGTTGCCTCCTACAGTTATCTGTGGTAAGAAGTGATTTTGTAAAGCAAGCTGATAGCCAAGGAGGACAGGTAGGTGTTGATTTTGGAAAGACCGGTTGATATTGCCCAACCGCAGGTTTTTTTGACTAAAACACTGTTGAAACAACCATTGAAGGGGTTCTTGGGAAGATGTTTGATGGAGAGTCACCATGCCTCAATTGTTTGTCCAATACTATATATGGTTTAGTGTATAAAAAAGCTGTATACAAGAGGAGACGATATACAATTTTTTGTGGAATTGGTCGCAGGTTTTTTATCACCAAGTGTTCAACAGTGGTTGAATCATGATGATTATGTCAAAAGAGAGAGAGTTACCCCCCCAATGCCTATGTTTGTTCCTGCCTTGTGTGTGTTAGAGCTCTTAATATAAGATTATGGGTGTGTGTTGGGGTTCAGCCAGGCCAGCAGCCAGCCAGCCAGACAGCCAGCCAGCCAGCAAGCAGCAGCCAGCCAGCAGCCAGCCAGCCAGCCAGCAGTCAGTCAGTCAGTCAGTCAGTAGTTCAGCAGTCAGCCAGTCAGCAGGAAGTCAGTCAAGTCAGTCAGTCAGTCAGATCACATATTGGTTTTGTTCGAGATATTTAGCATGAACTTTATGTGTATAAGTTGAGTAAACCCCAATATTTTTTTTTGACTTTCTTTTTATGATTTATGGACGATTGTTATATTTGTGTAAAAGGCGTGTAACCAAAGCTCAAGTGGCGTTGTCGCTAGAATTCGACACAGGTAACAAGGAGTGCGAAAGCCCCTGGCTAAAGGTCGCGATGGGCAAATAAAAAGCCAAGGCCCAAACGGAGGAGATGAACTGGGAACAAAAGGAACCGAAAACATCGAGGAAGGGAATAAGAAACAGATTATACGATGGTGATGAATAGCATGGAACGTTTTGTTTGAAGGTTTTTTGGGAGTGATGTGTTGTGGGGGGGGGGGGGGTGGAAGAGGCTGGAGTTTGTGAGGGTATCGGTTTGGTTCACTTGTATGGAA
>JACBWV010000626.1:28221193-28268849 GCA_013435795.1 Chlamydomonas sp. ICE-L
GTTCGGATGTAGTATATTAAGTAAGTAAGTAGTATAAGGATTCCCACCCCCCATTGTTGTAATAAAAACACCAACGCTGCTAACCGAACTGTAATTAAATATAATAATATTATGCCTTACAATCTTACGCGCGGCTTATGTGAGGGGCCTGGCAGTAGAAGTCGCTGTTGTGCTTACATTTGCGGTTGGCTCCACCCCCCCCTGGGCTGTTGAGCCAATACTAACACACTAAGTGGTTATGTTTGTGCAATCTATCTTGTGCTGCAGATGGACTTCAAAGTCGCAGGCTGCGAGCTGAAAGCCGCTATGGATTCCCATGCTGCGAAAGAAGCGGAGGCCGTCCTCGCGCTAGCTCAAATACTGTACGATTAGATGAATAGATCCAGGGTTTTTCTTCCTTTTGGCTTTTCATAGGAGCTTCTTGGCAGCTCCCTGAGCCTGCCACTGGGCTGCACGGAACTATTTCAGTAGTTCTGGACAGCTGATTATGCCAGCTTCTAGTTGCTCGAGATCACGGCAGTGTGTCGGCTAAAATATCCAGGCAGGGTGCTGCCTAAAGCTGAACAAAAAACAAACCGGGTAGTTGTAATCGTGTGGGTGCGTCACAGAGCTCTGACTTGCTCTATGTGACCAAAGTTTACTAGAAGTCCATTACTTCATTGCTATCCTACCTCCGAATCAAGAAGGATCGGCATGTCTATTCTGCTGTGTGACTGATCCTTCGATCACTTCGCGGTTGCTCTCGGCTCAATTAGCAACCTTTTAAATGGAGTTATTGAACTTCAACTTGGTTACATAGCTCCGCCACCAGCCAACCAGCCATTTTGGCTGCGTCCCTGCCGCTTCGGCATCATATTCACTCAATTGCCACGGGAAATGTAATACGTGTCGAACAAAAGCTGAAACCAAAGCCTTATTAGCGCATTGTTATTGATCCAATCTCTTCCTGCATTCGTGGACAAACAGAGTTATCTTCTCACGACCTTCCGCTCCTTGATAGCATACCAGATAAATTAGAGGAATCATTTTGCTTTCAGACTTGGGCTATTGGGAAAATCGGATCTGACCGTTTGCTTCTCTCAAGCGCAGGCACCGCTTCTGTGTCAGCACTTTCCAAAATCACATGATGCTCATCTTGAACGGTTCTAGTTACATTGTGGACACACTCGATCATTCCAAGGGATGATGGGTCGTTTCCATCCATTAGTTTCCACCCTCAGGTAGTGGGTGGAAGTTCTCAATCTATATTTATTTCGAACCTCTGTTTTTTGTTCTGAAGTTATGAAAGGACTTTCACACCAGGAGGTGGGTCTCTCGACAAAAAACAGGTGTGAGGTATGTCTCTGACATACCGTAATAAGAAGTCACCTCTAGTTTGCCATTCTCATCCCATGATGAGGACACCCAAGTATGGACGCATGGTACACAGCATTCTTCCTTCCTTGTGATCCAGAGCTCTCATCCCTAGGGCGCGTTCTTAGACTTAATCTGTAGGAAAAGATAAATGATGGGAGAAAGGTCGTCTAATGAACTCGTTTCATTCAAAGGTTTCCCCACCCCCTCGTGTGAATTTTCGGCCAGAGATTCATTTTGGGAATTATCTTCTTCTTCATCAGACGTAGTCTGCTCAAACTCTTGGCGGTTCCATAGCCATATTGAGATCAGCAAGGGCAACATCCTTCATCATTCCATACATGATATGGTCATTTTGTTACCACGATCCCTGCCAACGAAGCACTTTTATTTTTTATACTTCTACCAATCCACGTAAAATTCCATAAAGGAGCTATCATGTCTAGAGGGACCGTAATGGATTTCGGTTTGTCCTTGACGGGCCAGTCAACGTAGCCAACTAACAAGCTGAACTTTAATATCGTGGGATCACAAGTGTGTCGACTGTGGTGTGTTTTTATCCATAAACTCGGAATCGTTATAATGGCTCAAGCAAATTAAGTTCCAGTTATTATACAGCTACCACTGGCGCCCCCGCGCTGGACCTTGCCACCTACCACAAGTCTACACCAACCATCGAGCCCCTCACCTGGGGGGGACGCTAATTGTCCCAACTGCTGGATCCAGCACCACGCCACGGTTGGCAGAACTAAATCGCAATTCCCGCAACCAGCTGGGGGTGTGGGGTTTCGTCCGCGACCACTACAGCCCTCAAGAAAACGGCAAGGCCACGAGACCAACAGGAACAAATGGTGCACTTCGCCCACCTCAAACATCCCGCCCCCAGTAGTCTGAAGTATAAAGTCAGTTCAGCATATCGCCCCTCATGCATAGTATGAATCAATGAGCTTACGGCCCCTCTGTCGGTCGCTCCAAGCCCCAGCCGTTATTCAAGAAGCCATGCGTCACATGCAACGCGCTTAACACCAAAGAAAAAAGTACGTGGCGATGATGTGATCCGTTTACCAAAACTGGATTATCTAATGTTCTGTTCCATCTGTCGTCCAAAGGTGGGCCTGGGCGCTGCTGGCCGTAGGTTCTGTCCCAAGCATTGATGATGGGCGGGGCCCATCGATGTTGCACAAGCAGTTACTACTTCGCAGCAGCCTGTTCTTTCTGGAGGTAAGCTTGGACTCGGTGCTCAAGGTCTGAACAGGTTGCACGCACTAGCTCACGCATTGAACAATCAAGTCATTTGTGTCCTTTGTGTGTAGGCTTTTTGTGTTTGGTGATTGTCCCATGTGTGAGCATTGCTGCCCTTAAATGAGAAGGAGTGCTTATGGTGAGAGGCTACTCATTCAGCCTGCGATTGGAGAGTGGGTGTGAGAGGTGGAGAGAGGGTTAGGTGTGAGAGGTGTGGAGAGGGTTAGGTGTGCGAGGTGGAGAGAGGTTAGGTGTGCGAGGTGGAGAGAGGGTTAGGTGTGAGAGATGGGAAGAGGGTTAGGTGTGCGAGGTGGAGAGAGGGTCAGGTGTGAGAGATGGAGAGAGGGTTAGGTGTGATTGGTGGAGAGAGGGTTAGGTGTGAGGGGTGGGGAGATGGTTAGGTGTGCGAGGTCGAGAGTGGGTTGGGTGTGAGTGGTGGAGAGATAACTGAAGCTGAGATGGTCATGCACGTTGACAAGCGTGTCTGTTCTGGGCAATATGATGGAATTGAAGAGGCCCTCTACCCTTACCCTATACCCCTCCACCCCTCCACTCTACCCTTTCACTCTACCTCTGTACTCCACCCCTACACTCTCATGATATAATAAACACCTGCACATGCCAACTGCCCATCTCATGCTCTCAGGCATGGCGTGCTGTGGACAGAGCCTACGTGGACAAAAGTTTCAATGGACAGAGCTGGTTCAAGGTGAGCATGGTTTACCTGCTGTGTCCTACTTGACTGTGTGAAGTTTCAATGGACAGAGCTGGTTCAAGGTGAGCATGGTTTACCTGCTGTGTCCTACTTGACTGTGTGAATGAGTGATATAATTAGGGACGGGCATATCATATGATGTAGACCAAAGGCAAGAATGATATCATATGATGTCATACAAGCTGCATCATATGATATTGTATATAAATGCTAACTTTAGGTTAGTCAGACTGCCGGCATCCCTACATGCTGTCATTTGTAATTTGTAATTTGTAATTTATGTAGGCTGTAATTGCCACATACCATCCACAATCTGCTTCGTACTCCTTTATGTAGTGTCTTTAGGGTTTAAGGGCCTATGATGCAGGGTACTACAAAGCGCGATTTCGCGCACACTTTTTGAGCCCCACTGCGCGTTTCGTGCAGTTTTTTCAACTCCCTGTGGGCGCAGCGCGCAGTTTTTGCGCTTTTTGCACTACTGAGCGCCGACCAATTTGACGTTTGTGCGCTTTAAGCGCTGACCAATTTGACAAAATGTAGTACCCTGCTATGATGGCATGATATTGTATGATATACAATTGCCGTTCCCTAGGTATGTTCGAGGTGGGTTGTCCATTTCTCCTGAGAAATGTAGTGCGCCTTGCCGGGGTGGGTGGGTGGGTGTGTGGGGGGGATATTCGACAATATTTTTGATGGGTCTGCTGATGGCTGCTTACCCCTCCTACCTCGAACTTCAAGTTTAACTTGGTTACATAGCTTCAGCCAATAACTTGGCTGCTCGCAGTCTTCAGCATAATATTTTTATTACAATATTACCTGCGAACATTTTGTTTTTGGCAGGGCCCCCCCTTCTGAGGGGCGGTAGCCCCCATTGTCACCCTGTTGTCTGTTTGTTTGTTTGTGCGACTGAAGTGCGACCGAGACGAAGCCTGACACTTCAGCCAACTGTCTCATAACTAACTGGCTGCTGTCCACTAGATTCCGTTGCCACCTGTCGCTCCAATAACACTTTCCGCCAATTTTCCGGGTCGCTTGCGAAGCTACCTAGGACTTCTTCCTTTTACCTTGATGTGTGTGCCATTTACGCTTGTCTTCACGCAATAAGGAATGCTTGAGTGATTTGTGCGGACATGTTCACTACATTACATTGTCAGCGACAGGCCATTGTTGGCCCAAGACAAGCCGCTCCACAACAACAAGGAAGGGTCTTCCAACATTTCCTTGGAAAATGGCAATATTATTATTATTATTATTATTATTATTATTATTATTATTATCGGGATTATTATTATTATTACACAGGCATTATAACATATTATTATTATTATAGCAAGCAAGCAAGATTGCAGCCAGTTTTGTTTCTGTGCGACCCCTGTTCGACACTTAGGTGTGCGTGTTTAGGGCGACATGGGGCCTCGGTCGCCAAGAAGTGCGCCCGCGAGTGAGTGATTTGTGCCCTGGGTCGCACCTGGGTCGCTCCTGGGTGGCACAGGCCCAGCCCAGGTAGGTAGCGTAGGCCCACCCCTCGAGGAATTTACCTAGTCAGAACTGTCACCCATCCTCTTGGTGTATTTCTACGTGTGCCTACTCCCTCCTGCTGTAGGAGCGACTCCGCCGATCACATCGACAAAAACCTTGAGTTTATGGCTAGCGCACAGATACCCACCCTTAGATGTGGCCCCCTTCAGATTTGGTGGTGGTTGTATGGTGTTGGTGGTGTTGGTGGTGTGGTGATTGTATACCCCCCCCCCCCCCCCCCCCCCTACCACCACCACCACCACCACACACACACACACACATAGACCCCTAGACTAGAGATTAGGGCTAGCACACAGATACCCACCCTTAGATGTGGCCCTCCATGAGATTTGGTGGTGGTTGGATGGTGGTGGTGGTGTGTTCGTGGGGTTGTAGTGGTTTGTGTGGTGGTGATTGGATACCCCCCCCCCCCCCCCCCCCCCCCCCCCCCCCCCCCCCCCCCCCCCCCCTCCCTGTTCAAGTAGTCCAGGGCACTGACCCGTGGGCGTTTAGTATTACACTTCTTGTACATATATGTTGGTAAGGTTGCATTTCGAACTGTCGTTATTTGATTGTTGTATGGTAAAGATTAGGCAAAAGAAAAAGAAAAAAGAGAAGAGGAAAAAAAATCTAATCACTGTCTTCAATGTTCCTGGGGACTTTTTATCCCCGCTGTATATAGCGATCGCTAGTTTTGACCCCATTTTTGCAAGATTTTCATTTTTTTGTGTGTGCCCCCAATGGCCCTGAACAGCTACAGAAGGCTGCAAAAGCTATAAAAAGCTGTCCCTGGAGGAGGCCTCAAATTATAAAGCTAGAAGAAACCCACTTTCAGATTTGAAAAAGAAGCCCTGATGTTCCTGCTGTGTTGTTGTTTAGATGCGTGAGGAATACGTGAAGAAGGAGCCCATGAAGAACAAGGCGGAAACGTATGGAACCATCCGTAAGCTCCTTGCTACCTTAGATGATCCATTCACACGCTTTCTGGAGCCTGAGCGTCTTGCAGCTTTGAGACGCGGAACTACTGGTAGGGCAGTGTTTTTCTTTTAAGCTGCAAACAGCAGCTTCTAGGCAGCTCCCTGACTCATCCACTGGGCTCTGCGCCGACATTTCAACAGGTATAGATTACTGATGACAGCAGCGCCCAGGTGCTGTAGACTGCGTTAGGTCTGGCTGGTTAGGGAGGCGGGGGAGCTGCCTAGAAGCTGCGGCTAGTTGCTGAAAAGAAACACACTTTGGTAGGGTTGCTGTATAACTCGGGGTTTTTTGAAGTGTGATTTATCGCATTTTGCGATAAAATCAATCGTTTTGGGAATCGGCCATGCGATGAAACCCATAGTTTCGAGAACAGGCCCTGCGGGCTGGATTTGGCCTGAAGCTGATCTGGCCTGGCTGACCTGGCTTTGCATGGCCAGTGGCCTGTGATAGTTGGTCACTGCCTGGGGCTGTAAAAACACCTGGTGTATGTTCGACTTTCATCCCTCAGCTTCATGTTTTAGTCGGCTTTGGTAAGTGAACATAGAATGAACTTCCAGGGTACGTTGCTACGCAGCCTAGTTTTCTGGTGTGTTGCCTTGACCCTCATTAATAGCAAATCTGCGAATGATTTGGAATCGACAGTCATAGGTGATGCTTCGTACCATGAATTTTTCAGGCCAAAATTACGACAATTCTCCCAGATTCCTCTGAGTTTTCGGAAGTTCAGGCCCAATATGAGGTACTAACTACAAACTACGACCTGTTTCGAAATAAAAAAATTCAAATCATTCACTGAATCGCTATAACCAACTGTTTCCTGTTTCCCCTGCATTGCAGGATCTGTCACTTGGATAGGACACGCCTTGATATTTCCCCGCCTGTTCACCCCCCACCAGGTGGTGCACAACAACTACCATCCTCCCAGCACCGACCCCCCCCCCCCCCCCCCCCTGATCATCTGTCACAAGGTTGTGCTAGAAACCCGCCTTGATACTACTCCACCCCTTCACACCCCACAGGATCTGTCACTGGGATTGGAGTAGAGATCACCTACGACGCAACAAGTAACGAGCTAGTGGTGAGTCACAAGTTGACCAGTGCTTTAATTTTCAGCTACGAGCAGCAGGTTTTAGGCAGCTGCCCTGTCTGGCTATTCAGCCAACTTAGCGCAACCTCGAGCAGCTTCAAGCTGACATAATCAGCTTTCTAGAAGTGCTGAAATAGTTCGGTGCAGCCCAGTGGACGGCTCAGGTAGCTGCCTAGAAGCTGCTATGCTGAACAAAACAAAACTGTAATTGAAACCAATCCCCTATCCCCCCCCACCCCCCCCCCCTCTGACACTGCAAGTAATGAAATAGTGGTGAGTGTGAGTCTGGATCTAAAGAGATTAGGTAAACCTGTATTAAGAGCGCGTTTACTCGCGCTGTCCATCGAATGGGAAAAAGGGGTTCAGATTCCAGGGCTTTTTTTTACCGCTTTTTATTACCACATTTTCACAAATCAAAATGCCCGTGGTACCTTGGGTTTATGCTTGCAGGTGGGAATTTCTAGTGTCCAACGGGGACATAGTGATTGATACATACTTATTCATTTCTGGCCCCTCTCAGTGACATACAATGGTCTAGTGGTAGACCAGAGTGCTGGAGGACGAAGAGTCGGGGGTTCGACTCCCCCTTCGGTCGCTCTTGGCGTTGCAGGTCGTCGTCAACCGCGATAGTAGCTTGTCCAGTTGAGGTAGGAGACCGCTCCCCACCCGCGTACGACGGGCTCCCTTAACACCACGCCCCACCAGGCGTTATCATCACGTTTGTTTACTTTAGGAAGACCAATCTCCAGCTACCACCAGCTGCCTCTACCAGTAGCCTCCAGCAACAACCAGCAACCACTAGCAACCACCAGGTAACGCAACCACCAGCAACCACCACCAACGACCAGGTAAAGCAACCACCAGGCGTTATCATTACCTTTATTATTCATTTCTGCTTTGAAGGTTGTTGCCCCAGCCCCAGGGGGGCCTGCAGAGATGGCAGGAGTGAAAGCGGGAGACTACATTACAGGTGTTGATGGCACACCTACTGCCGGGTTGTCCTTGTACGAGGCCAGCGATCTACTCCTGGGAGAAGTTGGTACAGAGGTAGGCAAGCACTCCACAATTATTTGGATAGACGCCACAATTGTTTTGTCGGAAGTAGGCAAGGGATGTTGCAAGTCTAGTGTAATGCACCATTGTTTCGTTTTGGCGGATCCCCCCCTTGTGGGCGCTTTGAGCCCTTAGATTCACCCCGTTGTCTGTTTGTGCGACCAACCGACCGGCCGACCGAAAAAACGAAGCCTGACACGCAAGCCAACTGTCTAATAACTAACTGGCTTCGGTTAGCTCCATCGTTGCCACCTGTCGTTCCGTTGCCAGCACTTTCGGCCAATAGTCCTCGTCGCTTGCGACGCTGCATAGGACTTGTTCGGACTGCACCCAACTGTAGTTTGACCCCAGCTCCATCAGCCAGCCACAGGGTCAATTGCAAATCTTTCAACCGCATTGGAGTGCCTTCTGACACGACTTTCTATGCAAGTATTGTGCACCTTCATGGTTATCTGCTTGAGCTATATGCGTTCCTATTGATTTATCATGGTGTAGATTCCACTGTTTCTCTTTGGGGCTACGCATGGCAGCTTTCACCCAGCTCCACCAGCCAGCCACAGGGTATAGTACAAATCTGTCAACCTCATTGGGATGCCTGTCATGTCAGCTTTCAGACACACTATCTAGCTTCAGGTTTGGCCCAAAGTGGAGGAAAGGGAGCTGCCTAGAAGCTGCTACCCTTAGCCAAAACAAGAAACAGTGTTCTTTGCCCATCTGGAAAGCTCTGACGTGTCTGGATCCGCTTTCTCTTTTGTGTAACGCGTCGCCATTCTGTCGCTACATGGTGTCGCATGGGTCCGGCTTAATTAGTCAGAAATGCCCCCCCCCCCCCCCCCCCCCCCCAATCCCCCGGGCTTTGCGCTCCGTGGGTTTTGGGGGGGCAGCACGTCGGACTGGGGTCACACCGAGTCGCTCAATTTGCAACGCGTCGTGTGAAAAAAGTGTCTGTATCCATTAAATATTCATGTAGTTGCCATTCTAGTTGTTGCAATGAAAAGCAGTTTTTAATGTGCAACGCGTCGCAACTTGAGCGACTCGGTGCGTCCCCAGTGCGACGCGCTGCCCCCTCAAACCCCCTGTGGCTCCGCGTCCCCAGTGCGACGCGCTTCATTCTCCACCCTATACTGTGCCACACCACAATCCTGGAATCAGGCTTGCGTCGCAACTTTTGATACACAACTGGACCTTCAGAAAGCTGGGCAAAAGTGAATGAACAATTTATCTTGCATGCTCTGTCCTGCAGGTCACACTCAGTGTTAGGTCTGCACCAGGGGCTACAACAGACCTGCCTCTAACAAGGTAACGCACCTGTGTATGTTGTGTATATTGTTTGTTGTATATATTGTGTATGTTGTTACAGTTCATGTGTAGCTAAATTGGCTAAAGAGACTTGCCCAACCATGGTATCAGGAAAGACTAAACAGGAAAAACACTGATGAACTCAACCCCATACAATCGTGCTACCGTCGGGGGCCCTGCGTTCGTGCTACAGTGATAGTTTAATTCTGCAATCATGGGTAAGGCACCTAAGGCTTCTACGTTCTTGCTCTTGAAGCTTGCAGGCTGGTTTGAACGGACAGTCATATGTTTCCTATTTTTATTGAGTTCCCAAACACTGATCTTTAATTGTGGAACTTTTATCCTAAATAGAAGCTGGAAGTGCTACAGGGATAATTTAATGCTATGCACCAAGAACTTCCACGATCTTGCTCTTGTATCTCGCATAATTGTTTGAACGTTCTGTGTTGTGTTTCCTATTTCTTTAGTGAGTTCCCAAGCACTGATATAGTGATCTTTAATCATGCACCTTCTATCCTAAAGAAGACGCTGGAGGTGCTACAGTGATACTTTAATTAAATTCAAATGATTAAATGTTAAATAATAATCTACGTCACCAAGACTTCTATAATCATGTTTTTGAAGCTTGCAGACTTGCTTGAATGTTCAGTCAAATGTTTCCCATCTTGTCTTTGAGTTTCCAGACACTGATCTTTAATCGTGCAACGTTTATCCTTGAGAAGATGCTGGTGGTGCTATAGCGATAGTTTAATTCTACGTACCTGAGACTTTCACGTTCTTGCTCTTGTAGCTTGCCGACTGGTTTGAACGTTCAGTCGTTTGTTACCTATTTGTTTTAGTGAGTTCTCAAAGACTAATCTTTGATTGTGCAACTTTTATCCTTCGGAAGAAGCTGGACGTGCTTGAGTGATATTTAGTTTTATGCACCCAAGAATTCCATGATCTTGCTCTTGTAGCTTGCATACTTGTTTCAACGTTCTGTCATATGTTTCCTATCTTTTAGTGAGTTCCCAAGCACTGATAAAGTGATATTTAATCGTACATATTATATTCTAAAGAAGACGCTGGAGGGCTACAGTGATGATTGAATTAATTGCAGATATTTAAATATTAAATAATAATCTACGTACCTAAGACTTCCACGATCTTGCTCTTGAAGCTTGCAGACTGGTTTGAACGTTCTTTCATATGTTTCCCGTTTTGTCAGTGAGTTCCCAAACACTGATCTTAAATCGTGCAACTTATATTCATAAGTATAAGCCGGAGGTGCTACAGTGATAATTTAATTATGCGTACCTTAGACTTCCACGATCTTGCTCTAGTAGCTTGCAGACTGGTTTGAACGTTCTTTAATATGTTTCCTATTTTTTAGTGAGTTCCCAAGCATTTATATAGTGATCTGTAATCATGCACCTTCTATCCTAAAGAAGACGCTGCAGGTGCTACAGTGATAATTTAATTAGATACAAATAATTAAATATTGAATAATAATCTGCGTACCTAAGACTTCCACGATCTTGCTCTTGTAGCTTGCAGACTTGTTTGAACGTGCTGTCAAATGTTTCCCATTTTGTCAGTGAGTTTCCAAACACTGATATAGTGATCTTGAATTTCGTGCAACTGGGAGACTTCTCATTAGGGAGAAGCTGGAGGTGAAAACTGAAGGGCAGGGGAGGGGTGTGGAGAGTCACTCCCAGGGGGGGGGGGGGGGGGGGTATTGGGAATACATCTTCACCTGGCATCTTGAATCGTGCATCTGTTCTCCTTGGTTAGGAAGAAGCTTGAGGTAAAGTCTGTGAGCCATTCCCATTAGTTTAGTGACCTCCCAAACACTGACCTGTAATCGTGCAACTGCTCTCCTTACGAAGAAGCTGGAGGGGAAAACTGAAGGGGAAGGAGGATAGAGTCACTCCCAGGGGGGGCTTAATTGAGAAGATCTGAACCTTAGAATAGGTAGAGATCAATGCCTTCACCAGGCATATTTAATCGTGCATCTGTTCTCTTAAAAAGAAGCAGGAGGTGAAAACAGAAGGGCAGGTGAGGGGAAGGCAGGGGAGAGACACTCCCCAGGGGGGCTTTAATGGGGAAGATCTGCACCTCAGAAGAGGTGGATATCAAAATCTTTGATTGTGCATATGTTCTCCGTAAGAAGAAGCTGGAGGTGAAAACTGAAGGGCAGTGAAGGGGAGGGGAGGGGAGAGTTACTCCCAGGGGGGCCTTTGATTGGGAAGATCTGCACCTCAGAAGAGGTGGAGAGCAAAATCTTCACCGGGCATCTTTAATCGTGCATCTGTTCTCCTTAAGAAGAAACTGGAGATGAAACTGAAGGGCAGTGAAGGGGGGTGGAGGGAGGTGAGAGTCACTCCTGGGGGGGGGGGGGGGGGGGGGGAGGGAGATTTTTTCACCGGGCTACTTGAATCGTGCATCTGTTAGTTAGGCCTTAGTCAGGAAGAGCTTGAGGTAAGCCTGTGAGCCATTCCCATTTTTTTAGTGAGTTCCCAAACACTGATCTGTATCTGTGCAACTTCCCTCCTTAAAAAGAAGATGGAGGTGAAGTCTGTGAGCCATGGACTGTGCATGAACGTTCCTCCAAGTGTCGGACCCTCAGACGAGCCTGAGTCTCTTGGTTACATTCGAGTCGCTAGCTTCACAAAGCAGACTACAATAGCCTTCAGGGAAGCCTTGGTTGAACTGAAGGTAGGTAAATTAATAAATAAGTAGTACGCCTTATTATGAGGGGGCCAGCCCGTTTGATTGCACTGGCGCTAACCACCAACCTAGAACCTAAGGTAATATATTTCAAAATCATTTGAGTATGCTTGTAGCTCAATGTTCCTCCGGGTGTCGGACCCTCAGATGTTCCAGGGTGTCTCGTTTACATCAGAGTCGCTAGCTTTGCAAAGGATACTACAGTAGCCTTCAGAGAAACTTGGATCGAGTTAGGTAATTGGATTCCAAAATCATTGTGTGCGCTTGTAGCTCAATGTTCCTATGAGTGTTGGACCCTCTGATGAGATGGAGTCTCTTGGATTCATTCAAGTCGCTAGTTTCACAAAGCAGACTACAATAGCGTTCAGGGAAGCTTTGGCTGTACTGAAGGTAAGTAAATTAATAAATAGGAAACCTTATTACGAGGCATGAGGTTGAGGGGGCCAGCCCGTTTGATTGCACTGGGGGCAACCACCAACCTCTAAACGGAGGTAATAGATTTCAAAATCATTGTGTGCGCTTGTAGCTCAATGTTCCTATGAGTGTTGGACCCTCAGATGAGATGGAGTCTCTTGGCTACATTGGAGTCGCTAGCTTCACAAAGCAGACTACAATAGCCTTCAGGGAAGCGTTGGTTGAACTGAAGGTAAGGAAATGAATAAATTATACCTTATTGCAATGCGCGAGGTTGAGGGGGCCAGCCCGTTGGCTTGCACTGGGGCCAACCACCAATAAATGAAATGTACAGGAAGAAATATCCCTCGTTATAACAAGTACAACATGTGCTGGCTGTGTTTGCATACCGACATTCTAATCCCGGTTCGGCGAATGGTTCAATGGTTGATCATTTTGCTGGACTGAGGAAGGTGCTGGGTTAATCCCTGCGGGTGCGATTTAGTGTTGGTACGGGAACCGCCATGGTAGCACTGTCCAGGTGAAGTAGCAGCCCGTTCTCTACCGTTGAAGACAGGGCTCCCTTATTACCATGCCCCACCAGACGGTATCAGTGTGTGCTTTGGTTTATCAAGCCCCCCTCCTTCCTCTCTTACCCTCTTTCTTCCCCCCCCCCCCCCCCCCCCCCCCCCCCCTCCATACCTAGCTCTCATCCCCCCACTTATTCCATCACCCTCCTTCCTCTCTTACCCTGTTTCTCCTCCTGGTTTATCATTAAGTCCACAAGCTATAAAGTCGAATATTCCGTGGAACTTTATTTCTCCGCTATATATAGCGATCGCTACTAATGACCCCGCTTCGGCCCAAATTGCCGCTATAAAAATAATTCTGGCCCTATATAGCCCTAAATGGCCCTTAAAAGCTATACAAGCCATACAACCGCTGTCCCTGGAGGAGGTCTAAAACCATGAAGTTAAAAAAATAAAACTGTCAGATTTAAAAAAAACTGGTTGATCAAGTCCACAAGCTATACATTCGAATATTGCGCTGAACTTTATTTCCTCAAAAATGTTCTCTGGGGTTCAAACTTAGAAGTATATTTTGTTTCCAATAAAGTTCAAATACATTATTTTGAATTTGACTGATCCTCAACTCTTTGCGCATGCATGCACAGAATGGATTGATGCACTGAATTAATCCACTCTTTGCACTGAACATATGCACCCCCACCCTACCCATACCCCACCCACCCCACCCATACCTCCCCCCACTCACCCCCCCCCCACCCATACCCCACCCCACTCACCCAGCCCACCCCATACAATTGAACATGTGAACATATGCAGGCACAGACTCCAGCTGGAATTGTTATTGACCTGCGCAACAACGGGGGTGGATACTTCCCTGCTGGTGGGTGGCTATATGCTCCGGCTGATTTCTCCCATTAGAATGCATATTACTAGGGACCGGCATATCATATGATGTTGACTAAGGACGAGTATGATATCATATGATATCATACAAATCGCATCATATGATATCGTATATAACTGGTAACTTAAGCTTAGTCAGACTGCCAGCATCAAATGATATCGTGGGATATCATATGATGACATGATATCGTATGATATCATATTGCCTTTCCCTGCTGGTTGCTGGCTATATGCTGAGATTTAGGTTTTTTATTTTAACCAAGTCAAATAAATGAACCTCTTTTATGAGAGTCCGCCCGGAGTACGCTTATATTTGTTTTACACATTTTCTCACCTCTCTAGGGTAAAGCTGTCTTGACAGCATTTTTTATAAATTGTTTTATAAATTTATAATCATTGTCTTGATATTTTATATGAAATGTTTCGGATTGTTTTATAAATATTCTTACCCCTCGGAGGTCAAGCTGTCTTACCAGCATTTTGTAATGGCCACAAAGCCAAACATGGGACTATGCACTTGCGGGAGTGGAGAGTGGAGATGGCTCGTTGATGATTAGGGTTGGGCTGGCATATAAACGTATGACATACGTTTATACGTATAAATACGCCGTATAGTTATTCTCAAATCGACCTTATATACGTTGTATACAAACGTGTAGTCTGTACTTTGAGAAGTACAGCACACGTCCCGGCACTTAACTTTCTTGGTTCCCATTATATTTTGATTTAGATAGCTCATTGGAAAGCTTTTGACCTCTTCTATCACAATATGCAATACAAATCACCATTCACACGCATTATTTTATACACATTGGGCCTAAAGGTTGATCTAGGTAGCCAGGATGGCACACATATCCGAGCGTCATTTAGCCTTCCATTCCACAAGCTGTGCTCCTACGTGTGCTAGAAGCATTGATGGTGCAAGCCTAGTGCAATGTGAACATGGACAATATTTCAATACAGTTATGTACTTATATGATTCAATACAGTTATGTAATAGACCAAGTGGCATTTAATGGCTCCCTCAGATTGGCACCGCGCTTCTTGGTCGACGCGCTTTCTGGTCGTTATTTCATTTCTGAGATTTGGACAACCTAAACTTGTCAGATTATTTTTCTGAGCCTTGATATGTGATGCCAAGAAAATTAGCTACGCAGCAATACCTTTGAACCCATGTAAAAGTATTTTCTCAAGAAGTGCCTAATTCCTTATACGATTTTATACGTTTATATGTAAACGTTTATACGTTTCTACTTTTATACGCCTTATAAAAATAAAAAGATACGTTTGCTTCCCAACCCTATTGATGATGGGTAACCCCCATAAAACCCAAGATGGGGAAAACCCGCACTTCAAATGTAAATGGGGCCAAGACCCCTTTAAAAACAATAATTTGATTTTGTGTGCGCTAATTAATAAATTAAATATACTAATTTTAAAGAAAGCAAGTAAATTTGTTATAATGATATTCGCCTCCGCTACCAGAAGCTGTTTACAGATAGTTATAGGCATGTTCATGAGGATACCGACTTAACCGTATGGAATGTGGAATTCTGCGATTCCACATTCAGAACCTTTATGAATGGAAATGGCACTTGGACTTTTTGGAGCAACCTAGCCGACTATCTTTCTACTTGTAGAAGAGCAAGACAGGAAGCCCTGGACTGCTTAGTGGCACCGTAATTTATTATCCCTTTTTTTCTTCTTTTGACTTCTCATTTGTTAGCTTCTTACCTCCGCCACTGTACGTGGTTGAGATCTGGGTCCTGCTCTAGGGGGTTTGATACCTACGCCACCAAAACGGTGGTTGGGAGTTTGGTTTGTTTGTCCTCGACACACCCCTGATGTAATGGGTTTTTTTGCTTTGTGGGTGCTTTTTCTTGTTGTTTAAAGCACAGAGTCATACACCCTCGCGGTGTCAAGTAGACTTTAACATGTAATGTAATGTAAGTAAGCCAAGTATGCAAAAGTACTAATGCAACGTCCCCAGATGCATATTTTGATTCTGAGTCTCTTCTTTACACTTGCAGGAGGTCCCTGCTAGCATCTGGAGACTTCGTACTGCACACACACAAGCTCTCTACCCCCCCCCCCCCCCCCCCCCCCCCCCCTCCACACACACAGGCACACAGACTCTCTCTATCTCTCTCTCTCACGCACGCACACTCACACATGCATAGCCACTCAATCTAACATGGGACTAAACACTTCCAGGAGAGGAAACGTCTTCACACTGTCTAATCCGCTTTGTGTGCTCCCAGTTTTCTGAGTGTATCGCACAGGGGGACTTGGAATTGGAAGACGGTGGGCAGCCCAGAGTTTGCTGACACACCATGTAACAATCAAATCCAAGCTACGCATTTGCAGGGGTGGGGATGCCTCGTTCCCTGGTAGTATCTGGAGACATTGTTCCACACATACAGATTCTCTCTCTCTCACACACACACTCTCTCTCAACCCCCCCCCCCCCCCCGCCCCCCCCCCCCCCACACACACACACACACATACATGTATAGCCACTAATAGTCGTGGCCACTAAGTCTAACATGCGACCATGCACTTGCATTAGCAGGTGTGGAGATGGCTCGTTCCCTGATTCATCTGGAAACATTATCCTTACAGCAGATAGTGGTGGAATTCGATTTCTGTATGGGGTTCCACTTTATGGGGTGAAAATCCTTTCAACACAAAATACAAACCACAAACTTCTTCACCTTCTGTGGTTACATGGGATGTGCTAATGGCCACGAATTCTAACATGTGACCATGCACTTGCAGGTGTGGAGAAAGCTCGTTCCTTGATAGCATCTGGAGACATCATCCGCATAGCGGATAGTGGTGGAGTTCGATTTATTTCCCGGGTAACACTTCCTGGGGTGAAACTCCTGTTAATGCAAAACAAAATAAAAACTTCTCCACCTTCTGTGGTTACACACGATGTGCTAATGGCCACTAAGTCTAGTAGCAGCCCGTTCCCTACCGCTGAAGACGGGGCTCCCTTAATACCACGCCCCACCAGGCGTTATCATTACTCTAACATGGTACCGAAACTTCCAGGTGTGGAGATGGCTCGTTCCCTGATAGCATCTGGAGACATCGTATTGATAGCGGATAGTGATGGAATTCGTGACATCTACTCGGCGGATACATCCACACTAGATGCGAAGATACCTATCGCAGTCCTCGTGAACAAGGGTACCGCTAGTGCTTCAGAGGTATGTTTGACAATCAGATGTACAATGAGCTTGACAATCAGACGTACAACAACTCGTGAACTCTTGTACTGCTAGTGCCTCTGAGGTACGCTTGACAATCAGATGTACAATGAGCTTGACAATCAGATGTACAACAACGCGTGAATAAGTGTACTGCTAGTGCCTCTGAGGTACGCTTGACAATCAGATGTACAATGAGCTTGACATTCAGATGTACAACAACGCGTGAATAAGTGTACTGCTAGTACCTCTGAGGTACGCTTGACAATCAGATGTACAATGAGCTTGACAATCAGATGTACAACAACTAGAAGCTCTTGATCTGATCCGATTGTATGTGCTGTCATCCTAAAATCAAAAATCTGCTGCTGCATCGTTTAATTTCTTGAATCAGAAATAATTATGCACTTGTGTTACATTCCATTGTCATTGGCAGGCCAGTGTTTCCCCAATACAAGCCCACCCCACAACATCCGGTGGGGTCTTCCAACCATTCCACAAAATCAGCAGAGTGTAGATATGTGTATATGAATCATATTTTTGGCGGAGCCCCCCCTTCTGGGGGGCGGGAGCCCCCAGTGTTACCCATTTGTCCGTCCGACCATCCATCCATCCATCCATCCGCCTGACCGCGATGAAGCCCGACACGTCAGCCAACGGTCTCGTAACTAACTCGCTTCCGTTGCCACCTGTCGCTCCGTCGCGATCACTCTCCGCCATTTTCTAGCGTCGCAGGCGTTGCTGCATCGAACGTGTTTACTCAATGAGCGCATTGGCTCTGGTATCCTTTGTTTAGAAAAGTTAAGGTAAGCATAGTTGCCCCATTGTATTGAGTAATAATGCAGTAGTTACCCCATCAGGAAGTTCCTGTTGTGTGTGTGTATGTAGGTTACAGTCCAGGGGTAGGCTAAAGGGACTTGCCCAACCGTCACAGGAAGAGCTAAAAGGAATAGCATTGATGAACTGAACCCCAAACTATTGTTTTACCGATGGGGGCCCTGATTTCGTGCTGCAGTGATAATGTAATTCTACAATTATAATGAAATCATCATCCCACATGTTGTGTGTCTGCTCCGATAGGCTGCTATAGAAGGGCACCCTGCACATTTTTGGCAGAGCTGCCCCCCTGATGGGGGGGGGGCTGGGTGGTGGTGATTGTGGTGGTGGAGGGGGGAGGGGGGGGGGGGGGGGGGGGGGATCCCCCAGGGTTACCCCTTTGTCCAGTTGTCTGCCTGTTTGTCGGCTCGTAACCCTGACCCTGACTATGTTGTAAACGCTGGCTTCGGTCCGCTGCACTCGATCCCGGTGCCACTCTCACGTTACGCGACTTCAATTGTATGCGTCGCTTGCAACGCCCCTTGAACTATTGTGTTTTATGAACTCTGTTGTGTGATACCTCGCATCCCGTTTTGTCAAACGGCTCAATGGTAGAGCTCATTGAAACAAGAAGGTGCGGGGTTCGAATCCCTACGGGTGCGCTTTAGTGTTCGCGGATGCTGTCAACCGCCATGGTAGCTTTGTCCAGGTAAAGTAGCTGCCCGGTATATACCCCTGTAAGACGGGGCTCCCTTAATACCACGCCCCACCAGGCGATATCATTACTTTTGTGTGAAATCTTGCAGGTCATGGCTGGACTTGTGTTTTATGAACTCTGTTGTGTGATGCCTCGCAGGTATCTAGAAACTCTGTTGTGGTTTATGAACTCTGTTGTGTGGTTCCTTGCAGGCATTTAGAAACTCTGTTGTGTTTTATGAACTCTGTTGTGTGATTCCTTGCAGGCATTTAGAAACTCTGTTGTGTTTCATGAACTCTGTTGTGTGATTCCTTGCAGGCATTTAGGAACTCTGTTCTGTTTTAGGAACTATGTTCTGTTATACCTTGCAGGTCATGACTTGTGTTTTATTAACGATCTTGTGGGATACCTTGCAGGTCATGGCAGGGGCACTGAAGGACAGCCGTGGGAGCAACACCACCATTGTTGGTACCAATACATTTGGCAAAGGTCTTATCCAAACAATCGTCAATCTTTCTGACGGATCAGGAGTGGCAGTCACAGTAGCCAGGTAATTTGAATGGAATGAGCACCTAGCGTTGTTTTACCAGAAGGATTTTCGCCCTCTGATTTTTTTGTTTACAAGAATTTGTTTTGCCCCCACTAGTGTACGAAAGGTGGTAATTTGACTGGAATGACTGCCTATGTATGTATTGTAAATTCTAGGGGTAGCCAAATAGGCTAGAGACACTTGCCCAACCTTAAAAAAAGGAAAGGCAGTTTTAAAAACAGGCACTGGTGAAATGAACCCCAAATACTTGGCCTACTCCAAAATCATCTATCAAGATAATTTGACTGGAATGACCGCCTCATGTTGATTTACAAGAAGATTTCACCTGAAAGGGTGAGTCTCTGTACGCTAGCCCTAGGCTCAAAGGATTAGATGTGATCGGCAGAGTCACTCCTACATAAGCCTATACCAATGAATAGACTGTTCTATGAGCACCTCTGTTTTTTTCAGTTTCTGTAGGTTTAGTTGTGTCCAAAAGTTGCGACGCAAGCCTGATTTCAGAATTGCGGCGTAGCACGGTATAAGTTCCACACCTCGGGGAGTTCGAGGGCAGCGCGTCGCACTGGAGATGCACCAAGTCACTCAATTTGCGACGCGTCGCAAACACAAAAAACTGCTACATAATGGAATAGACTGTCCTTTGGGCACCTCCATCCTTTGCCCCCGCATGACACTAAACCCACCCACCCACCCATTAAACCACCCACCCACTCATTGAACCTAACAAGGTGAGGAAGCTGATGAAGGGAAATGAAGTTCACAAAACAATTGTTGACTGCTACACAATGAAATAGACGGTCCTCCGGGCACATGGTTTGCCCCCCGCATGACACTATAACACTATATGTAGAGAGAGTACCTTTTTCTTTGTCTTATTTTGATTGAAAGGGTTTTTGGCGGAGCCTCCCCTTCTGGGGGGCGGGAGCCCCCAGGGTCACCCCGTTGTTTGTTTGACTGACCAACCGATTTGTGACCGAGACGAAGCCTGACATGTTGGCCAACTGTCGCATACACGAAACAACTGTCGACCGTAACACATTGGAATAGACGGTCCTCTGGGCACATCCTCCAGAAGGGGCGGCTCCGCCAAAAACGATGATGTGATTTATGCTGTGTCTTACCCTGTCATTGTTTGTGACAGCACTTATCTTTAGAGTGAACAAGCTTCCCTGAAGTTAGTAAGTAGAGACCGGCATATCATATGATGTTGACCAAAGGCGAGTATGATATCATATGATTTCATACAAATTGCATCATATGATATTGTGTATGACATTGCATTGATGCATTGATGCATATGGCCTTTTAAAGCCACCCAAGCACACTCTTCCAGGGTAATGTGTGATGCAATATAATCCCATATAAAATCCATGATTGCCTGGTCTATTTTTGGCGGAGACCCCCTTCTTGGGGACGGGAGCCCCCAGAGTCACCCTGTTGTCCGTTTGTCTGTCTGTCAAGTTGTTTGTATGTCGTGTTGTCGGGACCTAACCCTGGCCCTAACTGGCACCTGGTTCTGTCGTAAACCCTGACTTTGGTCTGCTGCACTCAATTATGGTGCCACCTGTCGCTCCAATAGCCAACATAGGACTTGTCTTTGACCACCTGGCCATTCTCTAATCTCATGCACAACCTTGCCCTCTTGTAGATATCAGACACCCTTGGGAATTGACATCAACAAGATCGGCATTTCCCCAGACATCACCGCCGATCTTGATGTCCTGCCTCTTGTTTCTGCACCTGACGTCATGTGTAAGGCACTCCAGGCTCCCACTGCTCCTCGGCTCTTCAAGTGAACACAGCTAGTTGGCCTACCTGTGTGTGTGGTGGCGGGGGTGGGGGGGGTGAGAAGACAACACTCCAGGTTCCCACTGCTCCTCGGCTCTTCAAGTGATGATGATGATGATGATGATATTTGTTCCTGTTGCCCTACTGGACTCCTGCAGCTTGACGGGGCCAAGGGGGACTTATGAACCAGGCTACTACATTTATCATTTTGGGTTGCGCTTTTGACGCAACTGCCTCCTTTTGGGTTATAGCTTTTGACTCGACTGAAAATGGAAATCTGCGCGCTGAGCCCAGAGGGAATTTATCAAATTGTGCCAATTGCGCAGTCGGGCTCCAAAACCGAAACGGGATTGGAGTGTAGATGAACTTACTTCGGAGTAAGTTGATTTGAGGTTAGCAGTTGGCATGTGTTCTCTTTCTTATTCAGAGGCCAGCATCCTCGGTCTTTTTCTTTTCATTTCAAAGCAGCAGCTTCTAGGCAGCTCCCCTGGCTGGCTATCCAGTCAAAGCTAATGCAACCGATTGTGTTTGTAAGCCGACAGAATCCGCTGGCCAGGACTTTTGAAATCTTGGGGCTTAGCCCAGTGACTGGCTCAGGGAGCTGCCTAGAAGCTGCTGCTCGTAGCTGGAAAAAAAATGAGCATCCAGTATTGTGCGTCCACTGCCCTTCACTACGCACGGATGAATGCGGATTAAATTGCATACCTGAGCTACAATATGCAATTTTGTGCACGTAAGCAAATATGTACTACAATATGCAATCTTGTCTGCATAAGCACATCTGTACTGCCAGCATGCTATGATTGCATGACGCATGCTGTGATTCCTTTCATTGCGATTCATTTAGCCATCCTGTACCACATACGCCTGATTTATAATTCGGATCCCCTATATCCCTAGGTGGTGTCATGTTCGGTTATATGCTTGTATAGGAATTTCTCCACCTTTCTTTCTCAATCCTCGGTGGCGCTGGTTTATGTACCACTTCCTGGTGTGAAAATCCTTCCACAAAAACATGGTTGAATTGGATTGGCATGTTACATAGTTTACGGCCAACTCTGGGCTGCCCACCGTCTTCCATTTACAGGTGTCACGCTTGAGGCCTGGATTGTTTGTTGGATGCTTGGATTGGATTGTTGCATGGTCTTTCAGCCGACTCAGGGCTGCTCACCGTCTACCAATTCCATGTCCCCCTGTGCGATACATATAAAATAGCTTGTAGTTACAGAAAACAGGGAGCACACTTATCGGATTAGACAGTTAAGGGACTTGAACGTGTAACATCTTTAATATTTAAAGACTTGTCCAGGTCTTGGCCAGGTCCATGCGACCATGCCACGCTTGAGGCTTGGATTGTTTGAATTTGAAATGTTACATGGTTCTTCAGCCAACTCTGGGCTGCTCACCTTCTGCCAATTGCGAGTGCCACGCTTGAGACCTGAACTTTTTGTTGCATGCTTGGATTGAAGCTGCACGCGAATGAGCAGCAAGCGAATTGAAGTTGCTGGCGAATTGAATCTACAGGCGAATGAGCAGGTCCTCGCAAGTTGGGAGAGTCAGACAGTCATCAGGAGCTCGACGCAAGTCGGGAGAGTCAGACATGTTTCGCTCTGTTGTGTAGGCGGTTGTTTCTGTTCCAGAAATTCACGGTCTGAAGGCCCTTTTTAGGGCTGTTGCAGTTGAGAGTCTGAGAGCCGCACAATTTGAATATCTCCTGGTTTCACCCCTTGAGTCACTCACTGACTCACCGAGTCGTAATCAATCTGATATGGGGCACGCAAATGTCAAAAATACCCAGCACGCATAAAGCGCAGAGCGCAACGGCAGTTCGAAAGTCTGCGTGCTGCCTGCAGAGGGGGTTTACAAATTTGCTTCAATCATGCAGTCGGGCTCCAAAACTTGCGCGCTAGCGCGCAAGAACGCGCGTCATGTAGTACCCTGATACGTGCACACAGTCTTCATTTATGCTTCAAATGGCCATGGGTACTCAGTGACACCCAAAGCTTCCACAGTCTTCTCAGTGTATTACTGAAACACGAACTCAGGGCCCCCGTCGATAAAACGATTGTTTGGGGTTCAGTTAATCAATGCCTTTTCTGGTTAGCCCATCCTGTCACGGTTGGACAAGTCCATTTTGACTATTTGGCCTACCCCTGGACTGCAATATACACACTAATACATTTGAACATGCAAAACAAACTACGGTGAGCAGTAAAGTGTGCCTAACAAAAATGAGTGGATCCTGGAATGCTCCCATTCAACGGTTGATATAAGACCTGGCAGTGTCGTCTGCTGCCCATGGTGTACCGGCTCACGCAGCAGACGGCAGGGTCTCTACCATGGGTCTCCAGGTTAAGAGCCGTACATACATAAACAGCTTCCACAGTCTTCTTAGAAATCACCAAATGAATGGCGGCGGCACTGTTGCGCATAGATAAGCGACAGTCCGCCAAAACGGAGGCTAAGTTCTCGCCCTGTCCATTTTGACGTCTTGGCTTCAGGGGAAAATGGCGCTTGCAAAAAAGGCATGCGCAAATTGAGAAATCCAAAGTTCCGGATCCATCCAATAAAGCATTTTGAATTTTTATCACATAGCAGAGCTATCATCGGTATCATAAGACCAGTCCAAGCGTTTTTAGACGCCTATTGGACGCATACAGACTTGGATAGCTGATTACTACCGTATACCGCCAGTAGCATTTGCTTTTTTTATCTACCTGACTTTTTCTAGATATAATGACGATCCTGGGAGGAGCTGCCTGAAAAAGATGGGCTCAGTTCGTGTTACCTGCGAGGCTTGCGAGGCTTTGCTAGAGGTAATCGAATCGGAGACCGACTGACCGGACCAACATTGAGTAATGATACGACTATGTTGAACCTTGCTGCGATATGTCACTGTGTAGGTCAATGTTCCCGAGTCGCAGCGTAGTGGATACGTCCTTGTTAGGTAAGTTTAGATGTGTTCCCACGCTGTTAACCTATCGAAGTCGGCTTCATTGTCCAGCTACGATAAACAAAAGCAACCCCTATTCAAAACTACACAACCAGAGCCAACGTATTGCGTCCGCTAATTAATTTGCGGGAGTTGGAACTAGCAATCATGGCCAAGTAGGGCGAATCTACGACGAATCGCGGTGAAGCTCCCCGACCTGCATGATGACGGTCAGGTGGCGGTGGATCTCTATGAATCCCCCCCCCCCCCCCACCCCCACCCCACCCCCCACCCCACCCCACCCCACCCCGGGACCCCACCCCCCACCCCAGAGCATTTATGTAAAGCCTCTAAGGCCTGGCACAACTCCGCGCACTTGTAATAAAGTGCGACAGCCCGCGTCATGAAAAATTCTCGTGGATACAAAAAAGCGCGACTTGATACCGAGGCTACACCCTTATCGAATCAAACCGTCGCCTGCGTGTCCCCCACTCCCGCCCATGGTCCTTCATGGGCGGGTGTAATGATCAAGAAGAGAATGCCTAAACACTTCCCCATGGCGGCACATGGCATAGGAAGCTTGACCACAATGATTTTATCTGCTGCTTTGTATACTTCAGAAATACTCTAGTAAGAAGAAATGCAGAATCACACCTGGATTTCATTACTAGGCCCTAGTAAGAAGAAATGCAGAACAAGCTCTGCACCTGACATCATCATAAATGCTTTTGCATGCTTGCATGCCCTAACTCTTCGGGGTGGATCAAATCAGCTGTCCAGTTATCTGAACCCAATATCTTGATGCATGCCTTCTCTTCTCCTTCAACAGATGCGGCTCTTGCCAGCAGTTGCTCGAGGTCAATATGCCGGGCGCCTCCCAAAGTGCGGATCCCAGAGGCGCCCATGGGATGCCCGCTGTATCTCTGTCTAGTGAAGGTAGGTGTCTTACAGTCCAGGGGTAGGCCAAATGGGGACTTACCTAACCGTGGCAGGAAAGGCTAAAAAGAAAAAGCATTGATGAACTGAACCCCAAACAATCATTTCACAGGTACAAGCGGCCAAGGGATACCGAAGCCAGATTTGCATTCGATGGGAATGGATACCCGGAGGCACCCAGGGGGGGGGTACTACCCGTTCAACCCCCCAGAGATGAGTCATCCTCAACAGCACATGCAGCCTCAATCTCAGATGAGTCAGCCTCCATCACATATGTCTGACTATCCGCAGCACATGCCTCATTTCCCATACTCCCAGACACAGCCACAAGCGCAACCGCAGCAACAGCAACAGCAACAGCAACAGCAGCAGCAAGCGCAGCCAGCGTATGGATTTCATCCTGGCATGGGACCCCCTGCTTATAATCCTACTCAAGCTGGAAATAGCGGGCAGAGTATGGGAGGTGTGTATCACATGGGATATCAGCAGGGAGGCGGATTCTCCAAAGTTGGTGGACTACCCCCTGGCATGCAGCTGAAACCTATGAGGGAAGTGAAGAAAAAGAAAGGTGAGCCCTTATCCAAGGCGTTGCACTGCTTATCAAGCACTGTTATTTAGTGTAAACACCTGCTGCTTGCACCTGCAATGTATGTATGTACTTCTGTCTGTCTGTCTGTCTGTCTGTCTGCCTGTCTGTCTGTCTGTCTGTCTGTCTGTCTGTCTGTCTGTCTGTCTGTCTGTCTGTTGGTCTGTCTGTCTGTCTGTCTGTCTGTCTGAATGTATGTATGTATGTATGTATGTATGTATGTATGTATGTATGTATGTATGTATGTATGCATGTATGTTTGTATATTTATATTTATTGCATATATTCTTCTTAAGGTCTCTCAGGAAAATGTGAAACTATTCAGAATATGTTTATGAAAAGGGCTCTTGGCGCTAGAGATAACACCTGTACCGACTAGGTCCTCAATGTATTGATATATCACCTACATGGGCTCAATGGTTGAGACAGTGCATTGGCTTTTGGAATGAAATCCTTGACCGCAAGGACGATGATTTTTTGAAAAGAACCTTGCTAGAGAATGTTCTAATGGCAACCAGAGATAGCAATAAACAATGCTGGTCTCATGGATTACTAAGATGCATTCAGAAATTAGGCGTCATAGGACATTTCTCTGGTATTATTCAAGATAATCAGACTTCACCGAGGAAGATTGACTTTGGAAAAATTAATGAAGGCATCTTTAAAATAACAGACAATGTCTGGCAATCCCTGAGTACAGTGAACTCCAGGAATCTTGACGATTACCAAGGAATCGGTATTAAGTCTATTACGTATGTAAATTGGATGATATCAGAGGATAGAAGCTGTAGTTCAACATACACTAACTTATTAAATAAAAGGGATGATATTAAATGCATAGCAAGACTATGTCTTCGAGCTCACAAATTAATTATTGAATCAGAAAGGAATACCTCTCGTTATGGCAGAATTTGCAGGTGCTGTGATATGGAGGTTGACGGTAAAAGAGTGGTCCAAGATGAAAAGCATTACATATATGAATGCCCGTTATACGCTGAGGTTAGAAAAATATTTTTGATTTAATGAAAATTGAACCTGAATTGGTGGATAAAACTCCGGCATGAACCTGGTCATGAACCCTGATTCCTTTGAAGTATGGAAATACTTAATACAATTTATACTAAAATGCGACAAGAATCGCACAATTAAATTATCATCCCAGATGTGATGATGATGTAATTATATTGTAGAATTAAATGATCACTGTAGCACGAGCTCAGGGCCCCCGTCGGTAAAATGATTGCTTGGGGTTCAGTTCATCAGTGATTTTTCATTTAAAGCCCTTCCTACACGGTTGAACAAATCCCTTCAGCCTATTTGGCCCTAAAATACATACATACATACATACAGTCCAGGGGAAGACCAAATAGGCTGAAGGGCCCTGCCCAACCATGATATCAGGAGGGGCTAAACAGAAAAAGCACTGATGAACTTAACCCCCAAACAATTGTTTAACTGACGGGGGCCCTGAGTTCATGGTACAGTTAATTCTTATCGCACATTTGAATAATGCAAAAGAACCTCCTGGTCTCCACTATTTCTTTGTTAGGCTACTCACAGCAGCTTCGGGCCAGCTTCAAAATCCAGGCACTGGGTCGAACCCAAAGCTTGCTAGTTCACTTGAAAGCCGACGTGACAGGCATTACAATGCAGCTGCAAGCTTAAGGTTTTACCCAGTGCCTGGCTATTGGAGCTGGTGGGAAGCTGCCACGAGTAGCCCCCAAAAGAACCTCTGGTATCCGAAAGCTCAGTGAACTGCTGCTTGTAGATGACAGCTGCATTGGAATGCCTGGCATGCCAGCTTTCAGATGCGCGAGCTAGATTCAGGTTTGGTCCAAGGGTGTGCGAAAGGAGCTGCCTAGAAGCTACTACGTGTAGCCCAACAAATCATCACTGCTGGTATCCTACAGCTCAGTGCACTGCTGCTCGTAAATTATAAAATAAATAAAACAAAGAATATAATACAATCAATAATACAACAAATAATACGACTTATTAGAAGGCGTGAGTTTCAGGGGGGCAGCCTGTTTGCTTGCACTGGGGCCAACCACCTACAGCTGCTTGTAATCGAATCGAATATGATATGATATAATACAATACAATACAATACAATACAATACAATACAATACAATACAATACAATACAATACAATACAATACAATACAGTACAATACAATGCAATGCAATACAATACAATACAATACAATACAATACAATACAATACATTGCAATACATTACAATACATGACATGACATGACATGACATGACATGTTAAAGTCTGCTTGACACCGCGAGGGTGTATGAGACTCTGTGCTTTAAACAACAAGAAAAAGCACCCACAAAGCAAAAAAACCCATTACATCAGGGGTGTGTCGAGGACAAACAAACCAAACTCCCAACCACCTTTTTGGTGGCGTAGGTATCAAACCCCCTAGAGCAGGACCCAGATCTCAACCACTTACAGTGGCGGAGGTAAGAAGCAAACAAATGAGAAGTCACAAGAAGAAAAAAAAGGGATAATAAATTACGGTGCCACTAAGCAGTCCAGGGCTTCCTGTCTTGCTCTTCTACAAGTAGAAAGATAGTCGGCTAGGTTGCTCCAAAAAGTCTTAGTGCCATTTCCATTCATAAAGGTTCTGAATGTGGAATTGCAGAATTCCACATTCCATACGGTTAAGTTGGTATCCTCATGGACATGCCTATAAATATCTGTAAAAAGCTTCTGGTAGCGAAGGCGAATATCATTATAAAAAGGGCACTCAAACATACGCATTTCATCCTCAGGTTTTTGGAACCCACACATTTGACAGTGTCTCATTGAACGAGGGATGTGTGCTCTATCCACCACCCTCATTCTTTCTGTGTTCAGCCAATGGGAACCCATTCTAAACTGTGCTATAGAACGAATCTGATCCTGCTTATGTTAGGCGGATGTAAAGGGAATCAAGTCATTCTCATCATTGCTGTTGGCTGCGAACCATTTCTGGTATCGGAGGCGTTTAAAGCCAACCCTTCTCTCATCAGGGATGTCTCTAACTGCATTGGTGTCACTTGGGTACTTAAACCTCCATGACTCAAAAACTTCAGACATAATACCTTCGACATCGACAGCCTCCAAAATGTTGAGGTTTTTACTGGATCCTAGCTTGTTGAGAGCACAACGTAAGTCATGAACCCAGCCAGTGTTGGAATCAAAAGATTCCTCAAGAGCCATTCTAATGAGATCCTCAGGTTCTTTATCTATGGTCTTGTTCCAGAAGCGCAAAGCTTGTTTAAGCCAAGCAAAACACAACGGGGTTCACCCAGCTCTTCCATGATAATATTAGATGTAGTAGATTGGCAAACACCCAACATTTGTTTAAGTATACCTCTATGCCATTTCTCACAAGCATGGTCATTTGAGATAAGTGTGTTGTTCAGAATAGAAGGAGCCCACAACTCACAGCCAAAATTAAGGATATGTTGTACAAGAGAATCAAACAGGTGGGTGAGAATATCAATATTGTATACCTCCATAGTATGGCATCGCCTACGGAGCATGTGGTGTGCCTTTTGGGCCTTAGTGAGCATCCTAGAAAAAGCAGCTTTTGCATGATTGCTTGAGTCACCATCCACAAAGAGGGATCCCAGGTAGATACAAAATAACTTTGTAGAAAGTTGTGCTCCATCATAGACAAATTTGTAATCAGGATGCATGCGGGCCTCATCACAGAATTGCTTGTTGAAAACGACAATCTCAGTTTTCTTTATATTCACAGCCATCTTAGTAGCCTTGCAGAAATCTCTCAGGCAGTCAAGCATCGCTTGCATATCTGCCGGGGATTCTGCCATTATAGCTAGGTCATCAGCATAAAGTAACAGTTGCAGAATCTTTCCCCTAAGCTCAGCCCCTACATTCGGGAGCTTGGATTGGAGGAACAATTCAATTCTATCAATGAACAGACCGAATAGGAGTGGGGATAGGGGGTCTCCTTGTTTAACTCCTACAAGGGATGGAAAGGAGGATCCAATGTCCCCATGTAGGCGAACTTGGAAAAAAACATGATTATACATGGACTTAAGAATACTGAGATAGGGGTCCTTGACTCCTAGCCTTGCTAAGCAATCCCATAGCAAGTCTCTGTTGACCCAATCATAAGCCTTCTTGAAATCAACAAAAGCCACAAAGAGTGTTTTTTTCTTCTCTCTATATTTATCTACAATATGGTTAAGAATGAATGATGCATCTGCAGTACCCCTACCACTTCTAAATCCATATTGGCCAGCGGCTCTGAGGTTGAATTCTTCTGACCAATCATCTAGTCTACGTAGCATGCAAAGGGAGAAGATCTTTCCTATGGAGTTGCTCACCGCAAGACCTCGATAGTTGTCCTTGTCATACACACTGCCTTTGGATTTGGGTACGGGTACCAAGGCAGCTGCAGCCCATTGGCTAGGGTAAGAGGTCTTCCAGATGAGATTACGATACGATATGATACAATATGATACGATACGATACGACACGACACGACACGACACAACACAACACAACACAGTACAGTACAGTACAATATAATATAACATAACATAACATAACATAACATAATATTTAATGCAATGCAATGCAATGTAATGTAATGTAATGTAATATAATGTAATGTAATGTAACGTTATATAATGTACTGTACTGTACTGTACTGTACTGTACTGTACTGTACTGTACTGTACTGTACTGTACTGTACTGTAATATAATATTGTATGATAAAATATTGTATAATATAACATAATATAATATTGTATTCATCTTTGCGCATTCCCTTTGGTAGCCATCACTAGATCTGCTGCAACCCATCCATCTAGGCATCCCCATGTGTTCCACAACGATAAGCACACGTGGCACCGTACAGTCAGATCTCGTAGCATCAGTTAGTAGTCAGTAATCCTAACATTTAGGAAGGGAAACAGACCCTATCCGTACCATAAGCCGACAGGTGTTCTGTTGACACCATGCATCCCGCTTCATGTGACTCTATCAAACCTGTGCTCAGATATGGATTTAGCTACTATGGCGTACTTCTAAAGCAGTACAAAGCGTGCGAGGGGGTGTTTGTGCGTCAACGCGCCCAACATGTTAATCGACACGTAGGGCATTACTCGCATTAACCGGGTATTAATCGCAATACACACCCAGGACAACAAATTGCAGGCTGCCACACTGACATTTCATTTTATAATCTGTTTGGATTTTCGTAACGAAAAATTGGAGGTGAAAATCACCAGACCGATTGGCACATACATTTTTTTTCTTTTTCTTTTTCTTTTTTTTTTCTTCTCGTGATGTTCATAAGTCCCCCTTGACACCATTAAGCCGTGGGTGCATTTGGAGTCAAGTATGGCACCAGGAACCACCACCACCTAATGTAATCATCATAATCAAGATAAGCATCATAATGATATATTGTGCTGAAATCACCCCACTTTCTCACCACTGAGTCCATTGTCATGTACGGATACACATCCAGTATAATGTTTGTACGCTATCGTTTGATCAATTCTTGGTCTCTGATAAGATGCTGAGATGTGTCTTAACATTTTATGATTACTACCTTTCAGCCAATTTTTGGTGTCATCTCAGCATTTTTATGTACCCACACACTCTTCTGGATTCTGCTTGTGAGGGTGAGTGTCGGAGCTTTTCTTTTCGGCTACGGGCAGTAGCTTCTGGGCAGCTCCATGAGCCAGCCACTGAGCCGAACCCCAATATTCAAACAGTTATAGGCAGCTGATTGTGTATGCTTCAAGGTGCACTAGTTTGCATTTGGTTTGCTTCATTAGCCTGTCAGGAGAGCCGCATAGAAGCTGTTGCTCGTAGCTGAAAATAAAAGCTATGGTGAGTCTCAAACACTGGAGCACTGAACCCTGACCAAACTGTATTCCATCTAGTAGCCAAAGCTACTAGATGGATACTGTTGCAGAATATATGTAGATTGAAAGCGTAGCTATAATTTTTTTGTCTCCTCTGCTGCATCTAAATAAAATAAATAGTACGCTGTATTACGAGGCTTGAAGTTGAGGGGGCCAGCCCGATTGTGTGCACTGGGACTTAACAACAATCTCTGATGTATCTACTTCCATGTGACCCCTATGCTTTGTTTTATATCCAGAGCGCAAGCCCAGAGAGCCATCGCCCTACAACATTTTCATGAGAGAGGAGGTCCGGCGCCTCAAGACGGACAACCCTTCTATGGACCACAGGACGGCTTTCAAGACTGCAGCAGTCAATGTGAGTCATGTTCGCAGAGTTCTCCTCCTCCTCCTCCCCATCATCATCATCATCATCATCATCATCATCATCATCATCATCATCATCATCATCACCATCATCATCATCATCATCATCATCATCATCATCATCATCATCATCATCATCATCATCATCGCCATCATCATCATCGCCATCATCATCATCGCCATCATCATCATCATCATCATCATCCATCATCATCATCGCCATCATCATCATCATCGCCATCATCATCATCGCCATCATCATCATCATCGCCATCATCATCATCGCCATCATCATCATCGCCATCATCATCATCATCGCCATCATCATCATCGCCATCATCATCATCATCGCCATCATCATCATCGCCATCATCATCATCATCGCCATCATCATCATCGCCATCATCATCATCGCCATCATCATCATCGCCATCGCCATCGCCGTCATCATCGCCATCGCCATCATCATCATCGCCATCATCATCATCGCCATCATCATCATCGCCATCATCATCATCGCCATCGCCATCGCCGTCATCATCGCCATCGCCATCGCCATCATCGCCATCGCCATGATCATCACCATCACTATCACCTATGTATGTATGTATGTATGTATGTTTTTTTTTGTATTTACGTCTGCAGACAACACCACCAGGCCTTATTCGTACGAGCACCTTGGGCGCATACTTACTTTGTTCATTTTGCTTGTTGCACTGCCTTATTTTGCTTGCAACCTGCTTACTAAATGTGTGTATTTTTATGTACAGTAGCGGTACAGCCACCGCTTCTGCTCTTTAGGCGCTTCTCGCTGCCCAGAAAGTTTCATTCGACTTTTATGTTTCCGTGGTTTTAACAATTCTTCTGCGAGACCCACATGAGTCTGGAGCCTGGAAAACACAGTTGGTTCTTTGCCTTGCCTTGCTTACCTCACTTTCAACCTGCAAAACCCATGGTGCAGTGTTGATAAGATTGTTGTCTGCTGCGTGAGCATGTACACCATGGGCACACAGCGGACAACTAGGAAAGGTTGTATCATCGGGGGAAAATGGAAAAAGGAAAAGAAAAGGAAAAGTGATTTGTTCGAGTTTACATTTTCCTGGTAATAATTGTTTTACTGCCGAAGACGGCGAGCAGCCAAATTGCTGGCTGAAGCTATGTAACCAAGTTCAAGTTCAAATATCATCCGGAGCACTCCTGTAATCACTCATAATTGTTAGGCTCGCGTTGCACTGCTCACCATGTATTGTTCTGCCTATTCAAATGTGTGTTACCCTATGTCTGCAGACGACACAACCAGGCCTTTCTGAAACGATCACCTTGGGCGCATACCTACTTTGTTCATTCTGCTTGCTGCACTGCTTTATCTTGCTTGCAACCTGGCACCAAAACGTTTGTTACAGTCCTTTCCTTGGAATCCTTGGTAGCTTCTGCTTGAATTTGCAAATGCATTGGCATTTGCACGATGCTTCGGCACCAACCCGAGTACGCGTAGGGCACTATGTATAAGGCCGCTGTCTGCTGGTGAGCTGGTACCCTACGTCTGCAGACAACACAACTAGACCTTAATGATACGAGCACCTTCGACGCATACCTGCTTTGATCATTCTGCTTGCTAGACAGCCTTATCTTGCTTGCAACCTGGCACCTAAACGTTTGTTACAGTCCTTTCCTTGGAATCCTCGGTTGGTTATGATTAAATTTGCATATGCATTGGCATTTGCACGATGCTTCGGCATCAACCCGAGGGCGAGTAGGGCACTATCTATAAGGCTATTGTATAATTAAAGGATCACTGTAGCACGAACTCAGGGCCCCCGTCGGTAAAAAGATTGTTTGGGGTTCAGTTCATCAGTGCTTTTTCTTTTTAAGCCCTTCCTACTACGGTCCCTCTAGCCTATTGGGCCTACCTCTGGACTGTAACATACATGCAAGGCCGCTGTCTGCTGGTGAGCTGGTACCCTACGCCTGCAGACAACAGGGTCACTTTCAGTCCTTTCTAAGTAGTTAACTTCCACCAGGGGCAGGCCTGAGCTAGCTACCTGGGCTGGGCTTGTGCAACCCACGTGCGACCCTCAGGTGTGCAAAATTAGGGCGAAATGGGCCCCTGTGCACGTGCACCTGGACAACACAACTAGGCCTTACTGACACCAAACCCTTGGGCATTTACCTGCTTTGTTCTTTATGCTTGTTGCACTGCCTTGTATTGCTTGCAACCAGACATCTAAATATATGTTGCAGTCCAGGGGTAGCCAAATAGGCTAAAGGGACAATCGCAACCTCGATATCAGGATGGGCTAAAACGAAAACGAGCACTAATGAACTGGGCCCCAACAAATCATTTTACCGACGGAGGCTCTGAGTTTGTGCTACAGAGAACATTTAATCTTTCGATTCTCATCACATGGGTAAAACATTTTACAAGATATTTGCAACCCCGAAAAGATTTAGGATTCATGACCGACCTCATGCTAGAGTCTTCATCAGCCAATTCTGGATCAATTCTCAGTTTCTAAAAAAGCAATTCACTATCTTTAGAGTATAAATAACATTCTAACATAAAATGCGTTTCATCTTCCACCTCTCTTCTACCATCAACCACCATATTACAGCACCTGCAAATTCTATTAGGACAGGAGGGACCCCTGTCAGATGCAACATTCAAATTGTGAGCTCAAAGATGTAGTCTTACTTTGTATTTAATATAATACTTGCTATTCAATATGGTAGTAAAGGAGGAACCATAATAACTGTAGCACAAAATCAGGACCCCCGTCGGTAAAACGATTGTTTGGGGTTCAATTCATCAATGCCTTCTCTTTTTAGCCCTTCCTGTCACGGTTAGGCAAGTCCCTTAAGCCTATTTGGCCTACCCCTGGACTGTAATATACACACATACACACTGTCATCTGACATCATCCACGTCCCATACGTAATACATTTAATTCCGACTCCTCGGTTATATGTGTTCTCTTCATAACATCACGACTACTCATAAGAATCTTGTCAAACAAATTATGTTGTTGCCTGGTACGTCCTACCACCCTATCACGAAATAGGTGAGTAGCCCTCATGGCCAGAGCTTTTTTTCCGCTACCAGTAGCGATCTCTACCTGAGCCCTGTGTTGGCCACACCTTCCGCTACCACGAGACTCGAATCTCTGCTCCGCCCCCCGACCCCCCCGGGCCGGCCCTAGGGCCGCCTACCCAAATCACTACCAGGAGCCCAAACTTGAAAGACACCAAATCTCTGATCGCTACCAGAAGACCCCCTTTCTGAAACGAAAGAAGGCTCTGCTGGTAGCTACCCTGTTGACCCCTTTCATCTCAGATTAGTGAAGTTGGTTAGGATGACTAACCACCTTTACCTGGCTAAACTGTTGACCCCTTGCATCTCAGGTTATTCAAGTTAATTAGGATGACTAACCACCTAGACCTGGCTAACCTGTTGCCCCATTTCATCTCAGGCTATTCAAGTTAGTTAGGATGACTAACCACATATATCTGGCTAACCTGTTTCCCCATTTCATCTCAGGCTAGTTAAGTTAGTTATGATGAGTAACCACCTAGACCTGGCTAACCACCTAGACCTGTCATCAGGCAAACAAGTTAGGTCAGTTAGTTATGATGACTAACCACCTAGATCTGTCATCAGGCGAACACATTAGTTCAGTTAAATAGGATGACTAACCACATAGACCTGGCTAACCACCTAAACCTGTCATCAGGCAAACAAGTTAGTTCAGTTAGTTAGGATGAATAACCACCTATACCTGACTAACCACATAGACCTACCATCAGGCAACCAAGTTTGTTCAGTTAGTAAATATGACTAACCACATAGACCTGGCTAACCCCCTAGACCTGTCATCAGGCGAACAAGTTAGTACAGTTAGAAAGGATGACTAACCATCTAGACCTGGCTAACCACCTAGACCTGTCATCAGGCAAACAAGTTAGTTCAGTTAGTTAGGATGACTATCCACCTAAACCTGGCTAACCCCCTAGACCTGTCATCAGGCCAACAAGTTAGTTCAGTTAGTAAGGATGACTAACCACCTAGAACTTTTAGCTGGCCAACACGTTAGTTAAGTTAGTTAGGATGACTGACCACCTAGACCTGTTGGCAGGCCAACACGTTAGTTAAGTTAGTTAGGATGACTGACCACCTAGACCTGGCTAACCTGTTGTCCCCTTTCATCCCCTACTCAGTGGGCCAAAGTTTGTAACATTCCATTCCTTGGAGTCCTTGGTTGGTTCTGCTTGGATTGTTTTATGCAATGGCATTTGCACAATGCTTTGGCATTGACCTGATGACACGTAGGGCACTATCTATAGTGCGAAAAGCAAAAACCCTAAACCCTAAACCCTAAACTATCGATAAGGCCGCTGTCTGCTGGTGAGCTGGTACCCTACGCCTGCAGACAACACAACGAGGCCTGAATGATACCAAACCCTTGGGCGCTTACCTGCTTTGTTCATTCTGCTTCTTGCACTGCCTTATCTTGCTTTCAACCCGACATCTCACCACCTAGACCTGGCTAACCTGTCGTCTCCTTTCATCCCCTACTCAGTGGGCCAGATCTCCCTCTAATGCAACTCTGTTGTTTCGACAGCCCCCGACGCCAGCAACAACGCACTCTTCAAGCGTTCAACAGCCGGCAGCGCTTGAAAGGCCCCCCTCAGGCAACCTCCTCGATGTAGGCCCTCTGGCCAGTGACCGTTGGGATAACTTCGGGACTCCTACCATCACTCAAGGCTCCTCTCAGCACTGGCTGCCCGACAACGACATGGATGTTAGTGGTACTGGAGCAGCAGCCATGGCTAACTTGGATAGCCACCTGGCAGCAGATGCAGATGCCCCCCCATCCAAACCAGTGATGGCGGGAGAGGGCAATCACACATTTGGCAACAACCCAGTTTGTGATCTGCACCAGTTGGTTTCCATGCTTGGTCGGCACTTGGAGGAGCCAGGGAATGATCCAACTAGTGCTGGGACTAGCAACGAACCTGCTGAGGGCACTTCCAAGCCTACTTCTGCAGACCCTTAGTATGGGTGTGTATGCTGTTACAGTCTAGGGGTAGAGCAAATAGGCTAAAGGGCTTCTGGGGAGAACTCAAACCGAGAAGAACGCAGGTCCCCTAAATGTTTGTTTGCAGCTGCTTTTGCTCAACATCTGGAAGGGTAAAATACAAATAGCACTGCAAATTTTGGGGGGTCTCCGGGTCTCCAGCACCCTTTGATTTTGCTTATCAAGTTATAAGGGTGCATTGCGGGTTACAGGGGCGCCAAAGGCCCCCTAAATTGTCAGTGTATGTGCTGATGATGCAACATTCGATTGCACAAGCAGCACAAATATTTAACAATTGTGCTATGCTTGATATTTGTTTTGACTGAGTTCGAAGTAGGGGCTGATACGACCTGAACACTGCCCACAGCTTTTCTTTTTGGCTACGAGCAGTAGCTTCTAGGTAGCTACTTGAGCCAGCCACTGAGCTGAATCATATATGTCAGCAGTTCTGGACAGCTGATCGTGTCTGCTTCAAGGTGCACTAGTTCGCATTTGGTTTGCTTCAATAGCCAGTCAGGGGAGCTGCCTAGAAGCTGTTGCTCATAGCTGAAAATAATAGCTATGACGCTGCCCACTGATTACATTGCCCATACAAAGTCAGGGAGATATAAGTAGGGAAAGGCTAAGTTAGTTAATATTAGCGAATGAATCATATTTGTTAATGTTAATTAATATAAGATGGACGAGCCGTCTCACCAGAATTTTGAATGCATTTGAAAACTAATAGTATTGTGACACTGTAATAATATATGTTAGTTAATATGAAACTTTCAAACACTAATATTAGTTGCCGTTCCCTAGACATAATGCCAACCAGCGCATTTGCAGTTATCCTTTGATTCCTGTTGAACGCTGCTTCACAGGAGGTCAAAGAGTACTTTGAATCACATTGGGTTTATAAAACTTCCCACAAACAGTATAAGTTGTATATAAATATACATAAATGTGTATGTATATGTAAACCATGTATGTGTGTGTGTGTGTGTGTGAAAGTAAAGTTGGGCAGATCTTGCGGTTCTGGTAATGTGTCAAAATCTGGCTTATACCGTAACCGCCGATGCTGCAATTTGCTTCCACAATTATAAGACAACTTCCAGCATTTTATGTCTTAATGCTCCAAGGTACCCATCGCTTTAGTAGTGCCCGTTCTGGTTTTCTAGCTAAAAGCCCGGCAGTACGTAATGCCACATAAAAGAAGCAGCTTCTGGGCAGCTCCCCTCACTGGCTATTCAGCCAAAGCTAACGCAGCCTAGAGTGTGTGGAAGCTGAAAGAATCCGCTGTCCAGAACTGTCGAAAGCTTGTGGGCTTAGCCCATTGGCTGGCTCAGGGAGCTGCCTAGAAGCTGCTACTCGTAGCTGAAAAGAAATACTATGTAAGCCCACCATAACAGCGCTGCATGGGGGCAGCCTGTGGGGCTAAACCTGGGTGTGCTGCAGGTGCTGCTGCTGTTGGTGCTGCTGCTGGTGCTGCTGATTAAATAGATAAATAAATAGTGGGCCTTATTACGAGGTGTGGGGTTGAGAGGGCCAGCCCATTTGCTTGCACTGGGCCAACCACCCATTAGGCTGCTGGTTACCTTATCATGGGACCCTGTTCGAATGCAATTTGTATGCAAATTTGAACCAGTTCAAAAAACAAATGGCACTTTCAAAGAGCCGTGTGTACGATTTGCATAGGAAGTGTAGTTTTAACGCCTGGCCCTATCCAGTTAGCTGCAGTTGCTGGTGCTGTTGGTGCAGCTACTGGTTACACTATCGCGGGACCCTGTTGGACTGCAATGTGCATGCACCATTGGGGGTCTTCGGCACCCTTTTATTTGGCTTAAAAGGGTGCAATCTGGGTGTATAAGGGTGTCGTAAGGGTGCTGAAGAATGTGCAGTGGGTGTGCCTGCAACCTGAACCAGTTCAAAAAACAAATAGCACTTTCAAAGAGGCGTGTGTATGATTTGCTTAGTAAGCGTAGACTTTACGTCAGGCCCTACCCAGTAAGGCCTACTTTATACGCTACAGGAGGCCTGGAGTTTTGGTTTGAGTGACCGCCAAAGGCATGCAATAAGTGGCCAGCGTCTCACAAGAATCCCCCAAATATTCCATGGAGGATGGATGGTGATGGAGAAGTCACAACTTCCATTTTGTATCCGCTTTATTTAGGATTTGGGATGAGAGTCAATGCTTTCATTTCACTGTTTTTCTGTTTGGCTACGAGCAGCAGCTTCTAGACAGCTCCCCCAGCTGCCTAATCAGCTAAACTTAAAGCAACCTAGTGCACCTTAACATAATCATCTTTCTAGCGCTGCTGAATTTTTGAGGCCCCCAATGGCTGGCTTAGGGAACTGCCTAGAAGCTACTGCTAGTAGACTAAATGAAAATATTTGATTCATTTGGGGCCTGCACCCTCTCCATCCCAGCACCCAATCGCATTATGATGCGATATGAGGCTTTAGTTGCCCCTGGGCATATTGCATGTTGCGTGTTAACTGGTTTTAAGCTGCGTGGCAAGGTATTGAACCTGCCATGTTGTGTTATGATTCCTTGATAATGATTGTGCTATAACGGCTATCAATACATTTGATTATTTTATTTTCAGCTTACCTAATTTTTGTCTACTGGCTCAGGCTGAGAGAAGACAAGCTAACAAATAATTTGTTTTGCCTTGGAAATTGTATTTTATGTATGTGTATGTATATATATATATTTTATGTATGTGTATATGTATTGTTCAAATATGGTAATATTATTTATTATGATACTTTCTCCGAGAGAGTACCTGCATTAAGTGAGTGTAACTAAGTGGGGTTCCTAAAGCCCATTCTAAAGATCCCGAACAGCACAGACACGTGGGCTTGGCAGAGCTCAAAAGCACACCCATGAAGCTCCGCATCACCTTGCTCCAGGTACGGTATTTGTAGCAGTAAGCAGGCACGGTATTCGTACTCCGTGAGTCGTATGTGGTTACTGAGCTGGCATTCTAGGGACAATTTATAAAAGGCAATTCCGTCCGAGACTGGTCAAGAAAACAGTCCCGAGCCAAACCGTATAGCTATGGTATTCATATATGTATGGGGCATTGGTCTGCTACGTGGCCGAGGAGCTAGTCGCGAAATGTTCAGTTTATAGCCTTTTGCAGTGTTTTTGAGGGAATAAAAATGAGAGCTATATCTGAACACCGTTGGGGATTTTTGTAAATGTTTGTCCACAAATTTACCTCATATGGGCCATATTCTGGTAATATACAGTACAAAACTGTAACAGGTTTGACCAGCACGTCATTGAGGCAAAAATCTGCATTTTGAGTCCAATTAGGCAATCTTGGGCCATTTCGTGCCATTTAGGGCCAAAACCCTTCTATAACCCCCCCTTAGCCATGCTGAGGCCCCGTAGGACCCTTGTGGTAATACTTCAATGGGCCCGCATATCAGTTACATATCATAAAAAGTTGCTAAGCAGATGTTCAAGGCACTTCACATGCCTCTAGCTGCATACCTTTTAAAGCCCATTTTTGCCATTTCCTAGGCCATTTGGGCCCCCTTAGAGTTGGCAAAACAATGGTTTTCCTCCATTTTCAATTCTGAGTCAAATTGTCGATAGAACGTTGTACAATAAAGAAAAAACAATTATCTGCACTACAAATGGGGCCTTTTTTGTCCGTGTTTGGATGCCTGGATTAGGGTTTGGTCCTCTCCAAATTTTCGTAGCCACAGCTTGATATTTACATAAATATCCATCCTACATACAATTTGGGGTAGAGGATGGGGCTTGACCTCCTCCCGACAATCCCCGCATCGGGTTTTCGGCTGTGTGGTGCAGCCCCCCCAATGGGGGCCCCCATGCCCCCGGAGGGAGGAAGCTCGTACCCCGTACCCCGTGAGCCAGTACCCAGTGAATCAGATATCCTCGGGTCTCCTGTTCGAACGCACGTGGCTCATGGGGACGTGGGCGTGCGCGGTTGACAGAAGGGACAGTTTCGCAGTCCGATCAAAATGGTAGGAAGAAAGAAAGGAGGAGGAGGCGCATGGCAAAGGGGAACGCTATGGAAAGAGAGTTGGTGAGAAAATGAGACAGTGATCTACGGTGTCGCTGATTTGCGAAGTCCGAGGCCAGCAGCTTCCCCTTTAAACTGTGGGCTTGAATTCAAACGGTGAGCCACGTGCGTTCGAACAGGAGACCCGAGAAGATCTGATTCACTGGGTACTGGCTCACGGGGTAACAGCTTCCCCCCTCCCATGCCTCCCCCCCCCATGCCCCCCCGTGCCCGGGCCGGGCCCCCGGGCCCCCACCCCCCGCCCCCGTTCTGCCTCGAGATGATAGAGATCTCGAAAGCAAAGAAATTCAACACGTCGACCAATCGAACCGTGTAAATTAATTCGCCGCACCACATCCATCGAACCAATAGCGCCAGTATAGTGCCACGAGGGAGATGGATGACGGCATGGCGTTGGCTGCGACGGTTCTTCGAGGCCTGGAACAGGTCAGCGACAACCCCTGCTTTGCCCCCCCCCCCCCCCCCCCCCCCCCCCCCAAATACGCTGCCTCCAACTGACTCCACATCTCCAACTACCTAGTGGCCCCCACATGATGATATTTTGCGCGGGAATCTTCAAAAATGCTGCATGTCGGACAATCCATCAGCATCCTAGCCTGCACATTGCAGCACCCTAGCTGTGTGTGGCCTGGCTATTGTGCACCACCAGGACCATACGGGCAAATGCCATCATATCACAACCACCGTGCTGAGTGCCACCGTGATAATTGCTACACTGCCATGCTGCGTACCGCCGTGCTGAGCTGAGGACCCTATGCGCGATGCGATCGAATGAGCTGTAGACAATTGGCATGAGTACCACAAGGTCGCAACCACAATGTTTTACCACTACACACACTTCAACACTCCCTCTGCACAAACCAATATGGCTTGGTCAATACAAATTATGCACACACCACTGCACACCCGATGTCCACACCGCTACATGCTTGAATTACCACCCTAACAAGTCAGTTGGTGGGGAGCAGCACAGTGCCTTGCCTACCACCTAACAAGTTACAACATAGTGCAGGCCGCCTACATGGCTGGATCAATACACACATTACACACACCCGCTGCACAAACCACCATGGCTGGGCCAATACGCACACTCCACTCCACTACATACTTGATACTTCACACACCACTCCCCCCCCCCCCCCCCCCCCCCCCCCCCCCCACGTTTGCCTGATCAATCTTGCAACTATAAGCGGCCACTATGAGTGTACCCATACACACACTACACACTCCGCTACACACACCGCTACGCACACCACACCATTCCACACACCCAATACACACACCAAGTGCTTGTCCATCATGCGTACATCATTCCACAGGTATCTGACATGACCGGACCACTCGGGGAACATGTTGCGGGATGCTTTGCAGTTTGCGCGTGGTCTATCGAGACCCTGCATACATGCAAGGCCAACAACAAAGAAACTACATTGTTGAGTGCGCGTGTGTCTAGCATTCAGAGAATGCTGGGATCCATCGCGACCATCCTGCAGAGAGCCAGGTCCGTCTGGGAGGGTCAATGGGTTGTTGTTGGTGTGGTGTGTGGTGTGTGTTGTCAAGTTGAAATGTGCATGGCAAGGTTATACTTCTCACCAACTGACTTTGTGGTTGGTGGTAAGCAAGGCACGCACTGTGCTGCTCCCCACCAACTGACTGGGTGGTTGGTGGTAGACAAGGCACTGTGCTGCTCCCCACCAACTGACTGGGTGGTTGGTGGTAGGCAAGGCACTGTGCTGCTCCCCACCAACTGACTGGGTGGTCGGTGGTAGGCAAGGCACGCACTGTGCTGCTCCCCACCAACTGACTGGGTGGTTGGTGGTAGGCAAGGCACTGTACTGCTCCCCACCCAGTCAGGGTTTAGGGTTTAGGGTTTACCTTTAGGTAAAAAGACGAAGGAAAACGAGCTGAACGCACTATTCTTGAGCTTGGCGGGAAATTTGGCCAGGTGAATAAGCCAAGCCGGTGCGGTTTTATTCGTTGGCGTGGGGCATGGGGAATGGGGCGCGGGACCTCCTGGACAGGCCAACTACACGCGGCCTTCCAGCTATTCGCAGGCGAAGATGGCTTGGAGTGGCGTGGCCCAATCTCAACACCTGAGGCTCGGCTTGTTGCGCACTTTCTTGCTTTTCTTTTGCTGGGCAACATTTGATTTTCGATTGCGTGCTCCCCAAACCCCTGGAAGCTAATCTCCCTCGACCACTACGTGCCTACTGCCTTCCTTCCGCTCGCTTCCTGCTTTCCATTGCGTGCGCCTACTGATTTGGCTAGCGTTGCTGTCTTTTTTCCGTCTCTTCACCTTCCGATTTCCTCGGCCAACCTTGCGTGGACCTTAGCATGCGCTGATGCCGATGACACGAATAACAAGGCAACTCGGGCCAGGGGGTCCCCACCCCCTGTGGGGGGTCCCACGCAGGGGCAGGGGGCAGGGGCCAAGCCACAGTACATCGTACTGCCCATTGAATTCCTCTCCGCTCCTCATACTTTGTTTCCCTGCTCTTTGACTTATGGATTCTTTCATAGTCTTTCCGTGAATCACCGAAATATTGCTGACAGTTCCATAGCGAAGTCACCCTGTCTCTCCTCGGGTTACTGTCCTCCCACACGCAGACCAGACAAGCAAAGGGCCCATGAAGTGTTGATAAGCAAGTTTCTAAGACATCGTGCGATCTCTCCCAAAGAGAGTAATCTTCGAAGGGCGTTTATTACCTTGCGAATGGCGCTTCATGGCCCCAGCTGTCTGGACAGCATGTCGGATGGCGACCGAAGGAAGGGCAAGAGAACGAGAGAAGTAGGCAATGTTGGTTTGGTTTGGTCGTTGCTTGAATTTGTATTTTTTGAGTGTTGTCTGATTCCGGCTGCCTTTTAATTGCGATTCACGCAGGCCGATGAGGCAAGTGAGGCAGCTTCTCATGATGCTCTTGGTACCAGGACGACCAACGCGGACGAAGCAACGCAACCAGGTAGGTTACTCCATCCCACCACCAACAACATCTGAATGACACTACCACCAACAACAACAACTTAATGCCCCTACCACTACCAACAACAAAAACTGATTACCACAACCACTACCAACAACAACAACTGATTGCCACTACCACTACCACCACCAACAACAACAACTGAATACCACTACCACTACCACCACCAACAACATCTGAATGACACTACCACCACCAACAACAACAACTGATTACCACAACCACTACCAACAACAACAACTGATTGCCACTACCACTACCAACAACAACAACAACTGAATGCCACTACCACTACCACCAACAACAACATCTGAATGACACTACCACCACCAACAACAACAACAACTTAATGCCACTACCACTACCAACAACAACAACTGATTACCACAACCACTACCAACAACAACAACTGATTGCCACTACCACTACCACCACCAACAACAACAACTGAATGCCACTACCACTACCACCACCAACAACATCTGAATGCCACTACCACCACCACCAACAACAACAACAACTTAATGCCACTACCACTACCACCACCACCAACAACAACATCTGAATGCCACTACCAACAACAACAACAACAACAACAACTTATTACCACAACCACTACCAACAACAACAACTGATTGCCACTACCACTACCAACAACAACAACTGATTACCACAACCACTACCAACAACAACAACAACTGATTGCCACTACCACTACCAACAACAACAACAACTGAATGCCACTACCACTACCACCACCAACAACATCTGAATGACACTACCACCACCACCAACAACAACAACAACTTAATACCACTACCACTACCAACAACAACAACTGATTACCACAACCACTACCAACAACAACAACTGATTGCCACTACCACTACCACAACAACAACAACTGAATGCCACTACCACTACCACCACCAACAACATCTGAATGACACTACCACCACCACCACCAACAACAACTTAATGCCACTACCACTACCAACAACAACAACTGATTACCACAACCACTACCAACAACAACAACTGATTACCACAACCACTACCAACAACAACAACTGATTGCCACTACCACTACCAACAACAACAACAACTGAATGCCACTACCACTACCAACAACAACAACATCTGAATGACACTACCACCAACAGCAACAACAACAACAACTTAATGCCACTACCACTACCACCAACAACAACTGATTACCACAACCACTACCAACAACAACAACTGATTGCCACTACCACTACCACCACCAACAACAACCGAATGCCACTACCACTACGAACAACAACAACATCTGAATGACACTACCACCAACAGCAACCACCAAGTTTAGGGTTTAGGGTTTAGGGTTTTAGGGTTTAGGGTATACCTTAAGGAAAAAAGACGAAGGAAAACGAGCTGAACGCACTATTCTTGAGCTTGGCGGGAAATTTGGCCAGGTGAATAAGCCAAGGCAGTGCGGTTTTGTTCGTTGGCGTGGGGCATGTGGAATGGGGCGCGGGACCTCCTGGGCAGGCCACTACACGCGGCCCTTCCAGCTATTCGCCGGCGAAGATGGCTTGGAGTGGCGTGGCCCAATCCCAACACCTGAGGCTTGGCTTGTTGCGCACTTTCTTGCTTTTCTTTTGCTGGCCAACATTTGATTTTCGATTGCGTGCTCCCCAAACCCCTGGAAGCTAATCTCCCTCGACCACTACGTGCCTACTTCCTTCCTTCCGCTCGCTTCCTGCTTTGCATTGCGTGCGCCTACTGATCTGGCTAGCGTTGCTGTCTTTTTTTTCCGTCTCTTCACCTTCCGATTTCCTCGGCCAACCTTGCGTGGACCTTAGCATGCGCTGATGCCGATGACACGAATAACAAGGCAACTCGGCCAGGGGGTCCCCACCCCCTGTGGGGGGTCCCACGCAGGGGCAGGGGGCAGGGGCCAAGCCACAGTACATCGTACTGCCCTTTGAATTCCTCTCCGCTCCTCGTACTTTGTTTCCCTGCTCTTGACTTATGGATTCTTTCATAGTCTTTCCGTATAAATATTGCTCTCAGTTCCATAGCGAAGTCACCCTGTCTCTCCTCGGGTTACTGTCCTCCCACACGCAGACCAGACAAGCAAAGGGCCCATGAAGTGTTGATAAGCAAGGTTCTAAGACAATCGTGCGATCTCTCTCCCAAAGAGAGTAATCTTCGAAGGGGCGTTTATTACCTTGCGAATGGCGCTTCATGGCCCCAGCTGTCTGGACAGCATGTCGGATGGCGACCGAAGGAAGGGCAAGAGAACGAGAGAAGTAGGCAAGTATTGGTTTGGTTTGGTCGTTGCTTGAATTTGTATTTTTTGAGTGTTGTCTGATTCCGGCTGCCTTTTAATTGCGATTCACGCAGGCCGATGAGGCAAGTGAGGCAGCTTCTCATGATGCTCTTGGTGCATCCTTCAAGCCCCCCCCCCCCCCCCCCCCCCCCCCCCCCCCCCCCAGACACACACACAACACACACACACTCACTCACTCACTCACAGGGGAGGGAGGCAGGGAGAAGGGTTGGAGATTGGAGGGAGGGATATGAGATGGGGATGGAGGGGTGGGAGATGGGAGGGAGGGATATGAGAATGGGGAAGGAGGCAGGGAGTAGGGGTTGGAGTTGGGAGGGAGGGATATATGGTGGGGATGGAGGGGTCGAAGATGGGGAGGGAGGGATATGAGATGGGGAAGGAGGCAGGGAGAAGGGGTTGGAGATGGGAGGGAGGGATATGGTGGGGATGGAGGGGTGGTAGATGGGGAGGGAGGGATATGAGATGGGGATCACTCACTCACTCACTCACTCACTCACTCACTCACTCACTCACTCACTCACTCACTCTTTCACTCACTCACTCACTCACTCACTCACTCACTCACTCACTCACTCACTCACTAACTCACTCACTCACTCACTTACACACACACACACACTCTCACTCACTCTCTCACTCACTCACTCACTCACTCACTCACTCACTCACCTTCACTCACGCTCACTCCATCCTTACACACCACAACTCTCCCTCTCACCACACCTAACGGCACTTACCAACCCAACACACGCACTCCCACTTACACACACTACAACCACACCACCTCAGCTTCACTCGCCACTCCTCACGTAGTCACATCACTCAACAGCGCTCCCACATCACTCACCTCACTTAGCAACACCAACACACTGTCACTCCGTAATCACTCACGTTATCTTCAATCACTCAGTCACTTCACTTCAATCACTCCTCACTCACGCACTTACACCACACACATATCCCTCTCTCAATCACTCCCAACCTCACCTTACTCCGTATCCATCACTCTCACGTTACTTCACTCACATTCTCAACCTCACTCACGGTTCACTCTCCACTCACTCCTCACTCACATCGCTCACTCACTCACGCACTCACCTCACTCACGTCTTCACTCACTCACCACTCACTCACTCACTCCACTCACTCACACTCACTCACTCACTCACTCACTCACTAACTCCTCAACTCACGCCCTCACTTACAACAACAACACCACTCTCCCTCACTCTCTCACTCACTCACTTCACTCACTCCACTCACACTCATCTCACTCACTCACTCACTATACACACACACAACACCTCACCCATCTAACTCACTTACCACACACAACTCACTTACACACATACACACACACCTCACGCACTCACTCTCACCTCACTCACCACTCACTTCTACCTCACTCACATCACTCACTCCTCACTCCCTCAACCTCACTTACAAACACCACACACGTGTCCTCACCAAATCACTCACTCACCACATCATCAACGTCCACTCAATCACATCCCCGACACTCACTCACTATTTGCAAAAACACACACCCATACAATCACTCTCTCAATCAACTCACCCTCTCACTACCACTTACTCCTCACTCACTACTACTACTCCCTCTCTATCACTCCACGTCACTCACTCACTCA
>JACBWV010000626.1:28270766-28283395 GCA_013435795.1 Chlamydomonas sp. ICE-L
CTCACTCACTCACTCACTCACTCACTCACTCACTCACTCACTCACTCACTTACTCACTCACTCACTTACACACACACTTACTTACACACATACACACACACACTCACTCACTCACTCACTATCTCACACACACACACTCAGACACTCACTCACTCACTCACTCACTCACTCACTCACTCACTCACTCACTCACTCACTCACTCACTCACTCACTCACTCACTCACTCACTCACTCACTCACTCACTCACTCACTTAAAAAAAAGGGGAAAATAGCAGGGAAACCTTTTGTACTCATGCCCATCTTCAAATGCGAGGATAAGCTTGAGTCTCGATTGTTGAGCCAGGATGACCTGGAAGATGTCCCTCTCATGACAGTTGTAGAGATGAGATCCCTTGCCCTCGAGCTCCCCAACATATGCACGTTGATCAGTCAGATGCATGGGCATGCAGTGTGTGTCCCTCCAGGATGGGTGCACCAGGTATTGAATGTGCGTCCAAACCTAAAGCTCGCTCGGGACTTCATCATCCCGGGTGAGGCCCCTTTGTATGCATATTATAGAAAGGAGATAGGTAGCAAGTTAGTGGGCCAGCGTGCTAGCGACGACTTCACTTCGTTGGAGCAAGTTAGCCTGGACCAGATCACGTGGTTCGCAACGGGAAGTCCAGTATTGTACGACGCTTGGTGGTCGTGCGCAAGGTAGATCTCAACATATTATATTATAGTTGAATCGTTGTGGAAATACGTGTACGCCATGCAGCAAGCATTTATGTAACATGTGTAAATAAGCGCGTCTCCCTAAACATTTCACAATCTCTCTCACTTTCTCTCTCGAGCGAGCGCTTATGCTCTCCATTAACACCCATTGTGGTTCTTCAAATGCCTAAAGTATTCATCCGTACATACACTATTCAAGCGTTACGTAGGAGCGCTCCGGAACGCTAACATAAACGTATGGGTGTTATTGCCGTCTATTGTTTTTTTATATACTATTAAAATATTCAGAATATCCAAAATATCCAAATATTCAAAACATCCAAACAACCCAGGATAACCACGGATAACTTAGGATTACCAATGATAACCAAGGATTTCTTAAATATCCAGAATATCCAGAATATCCAAAATATCCAATATCCAGAACATCCAAAACATCCAAATATCCAAAACATCGAAATAACCCAGGATAACCAAGGATAACCACGGATAACTTAGGATTACCAATGATAACCAAGGATTTCTTAAATATCCAGAATATCCAGAATATCCAAAATATCCAAAACATCCAAATATCCAAAACATCGAAATAACCCAGGATAACCAAGGATAACCTAGGATAACTTAGGATTACCAAGGATAACCACGGATTTCCTAAATATCCAAAATATCCAAAATATCCAAAATATCCCAAATATCCAAATATCCAAAACATCCAAATATCCAAAACATCGAAAATACCCCAGGATAACCAAGGTTAACTTAGGATAACTTAGGATTACCAATGATAACCACGGATTTCTTAAATATCCAGAATATCCAGAATATCCAAAATATCCAAATATCCAAAACATCCAAAACATCCAAATATCCAAAACATCGAAATAACCCAGGATAACCCAGGATAACCTAGGATAACTTAGGATTACCAAGGATGACCACGGATTTCCTAAATATCCAGAATATCCAAAATATCCAAAATATCCAAATATCCAAATATCCAAAACATCGAAATAACCCAGGATAACCAAGGATAACCAAGGATAACTTAGGATTACCAAGGATGACCACGGATAACCAAAGATATAAAAAAAAAAAAAATGTTGAGAAGGCAAGTAATTTTTGCATGCCTTTACTTGTGGTTCATATGCCTTTTTACATGATTTTTATATTTTGGTGGTCTGGGTAACCCAGTATTTCAGCAAAAAGGCACATATTTCCGGAATAACGGGATAACGGGTATTTCGAAGATTTCCAGACTGGGATATTTTGGTAGGGTTTGGATATCTTGTATTTGGTTATTTGGATCCCGGTTATCACCGATAATGGATGGAAATCACCGAAATCACCGGTTATTTGCGGATATTTACGGTTACGAGCCCGTTATCACATATTTTTCCTTGGAAACATGTGAATGTACTTCATTGTGCTTGTAAAACGCGCTTCGTGCTTTTCGGTGGTCCTTTTATGTTTTTCAGAAAATGACGGCTTAGGATTTTTGTTGGTGTATAATGCCTTGCTTTTGGTTTCTTCGCTTTGTGTTGATGTAATTCCATGTAATCCCACGTGTTCCAAGCTCTTCCAAGCTATTTTAATCTACATGAATCAATGCCAATCGATACTTAGCTATCCCAAGCCATTCTTCCATCTTCCATTTTTTTCGAGCTTTTCCAAGTGGATATTTTGGTGTTATGGGTAAAATATCCAGAATATCCAGAATATCCAAAATATCAAAAATATCCAGAAATCCAAAACATCCAAATAACCCAGGATAACCAAGGATAACCAAGGATTACCAAGGATAACCAAGGATTTCCTAAATATCCAAAATATCCAGAATATCCAAAATATCCAGAATATCCAAAATATCCAGAATATCCAAATATCCAAAACATTTCCAGGAGATTTCCAGGGCTAACGTAAATTTCGCCCCACCACTCTGAAATCTCTGTACTTCCTTGGATCACCCCGAAATCTCGAAATCGCCGTTATCCCTGAAATCCCTAGGATCGCCGTTATCCCTGAAATCCCTAGGATCCCACGGATGATGAGGTGGGGGACGGTGCTTTGAGGCCCACCTTGATCAAGGTGATCACGAAGATGTTGGGAGAGACTGCTGGTGGAGATTTCGACATCACCAAGGTGATAGCTACAGTCAAGGGTGTTGAACTACCTTCCTCCCTCCTCTTCGATGTATCCTCCCCCTCCTTCTCCCCCCCCCCCCCCCCCCCCCCCCCCCCCCCCCCCCCAAGTCACCGATGACCCAAAGGCATTTGGGTCCATCCAACGCCTTCATCCAAGGCCCTCATGGTGACGTCTACCATGCGTGGTCTGTAAAGGATTTTCAATGGTTCAAGGAAGGGGTTGCAGACTTTGAATCCCTTTGCCAATCAATGAAGACAGAGGGGAAGGCAGCACCCAGCATCATGTTTCTCCTCTTGAGCTTCAGGATTCCTAACGCGACGGGGGGGACACCTGGGTCAGGGTCTGAAAAAGCTTGCGCGACACTCTTAAATTCATTTCCCACTCATCTCCTCTTGGTAACAGCTTCTTTTATGTCACATCTAACCATATACCAACTCTTAGGGCCATCCAATTCATTTTGGTAAATCTCTCATCACAAGATATTTTGCCTAAGTACCGGTAGGTGTAACCCCAGGGGCTCAGCTCACCCAACATTTTCTCTATTTATTAATACCTAATTCCTGACCCTTTCCTCTTGGACACAGGTCGATTTAAGTCATATCTATCCGTAGACAAACTCTTGGGGGCATCCAATTTATTTTGAATGCTCTCTCATTTAAAGATCTTGCCCAAGGACCTGCTCTGGGTGTAACCCCAGGGGGAGCAGATAAGCTGCGAGCTTTCCGACGACAACTCCAAACTTGTTTTCTACTCTTGTCCTTCTGGTTATAGCTTTGTTTAAATTATATCTTACTCTATACCAAGTCTTGGGACCAACGAAAAGGGTATGGTGAGTCTCATGATCGAAATTCTTGCCCAAGGACCTGTTCTGGGTGTAACCCCAGGGGGAGCAGATAAGCTGCGAGCTTTCCGACGACAACTCCAAACTTGTTTTCTACTCTTGTCCTTCTGGTTATAGCTTTGTTTAAATTATATCTTACTCCATACCAAGTCTTGGGACCAACGAAAAGGGTATGGTGAGTCTCATGATCGAAATTCTTGCCCAAGGACCTGTTCTGGGTGTAACCCCAGGGGGAGCAGATAAGCTGCGAGCTTTCCGACGACAACTCCAAACTTGTTTTCTACTCTTGTCCTTCTGGTTATAGCTTTGTTTAAATTATATCTTACTCTATACCAAGTCTTGGGACCAACGAAAAGGGTATGGTGAGTCTCATGATCGAAATTCTTGCCCAAGGACCTGCTCTGGGTGTAACCCCAGGGGGAGCAGATAAGCTGCGAGCTTTCCGACGACAACTCCAAACTTGTTTTCTACTCTTGTCCTTCTGGTTATAGCTTTGTTTAAATTATATCTTACTCTATACCAAGTCTTGGGACCAACGAAAAGGGTATGGTGAGTCTCATGATCGAAATTCTTGCCCAAGGACCTGCTCTGGGTGTAACCCCAGGGGGAGCAGATAAGCTGCGAGCTTTCCGACGACAACTCCAAACTTGTTTTCTACTCTTGTCCTTCTGGTTATAGCTTTGTTTAAATTATATCTTACTCTATACCAAGTCTTGGGACCAACGAAAAGGGTATGGTGAGTCTCATGATCGAAATTCTTGCCCAAGGACCTGTTCTGGGTGTAACCCCAGGGGGAGCAGATAAGCTGCGAGCTTTCCGACGACAACTCCAAACTTGTTTTCTACTCTTGTCCTTCTGGTTATAGCTTTGTTTAAATTATATCTTACTCTATACCAAGTCTTGGGACCAACGAAAAGGGTATGGTGAGTCTCATGATCGAAATTCTTGCCCAAGGACCTGTTCTGGGTGTAACCCCAGGGGGAGCAGATAAGCTGCGAGCTTTCCGACGACAACTCCAAACTTGTTTTCTACTCTTGTCCTTCTGGTTATAGCTTTGTTTAAATTATATCTTACTCTATACCAAGTCTTGGGACCAACGAAAAGGGTATGGTGAGTCTCATGATCGAAATTCTTGCCCAAGGACCTGCTTCTGGGTGTAACCCCAGGGGGAGCAGATAAGCTGCGAGCTTTCCGACGACAACTCCAAACTTGTTTTCTACTCTTGTCCTTCTGGTTATAGCTTTGTTTAAATTATATCTTTCTCTATACCAAGTCTTGGGACCAACGAAAAGGGTATGGTGAGTCTCATGATCGAAATTCTTGCCCAAGGACCTGTTCTGGGTGTAACCCCAGGGGGAGCAGATAAGCTGCGAGCTTTCCGACGACAACTCCAAACTTGTTTTCTACTCTTGTCCTTCTGGCTTTAGCTTTGTTTAAACTATATCTTACTCCATACCAAGTCTTGGGACCAACGAAAAGGGTATGGTGAGTCTCATGATCGAAATTCTTGCCCAAGGACCTGTTCTGGGTGTAACCCCAGGGGGAGCAGATAAGCTGCGAGCTTTCCGACGACAACTCCAAACTTGTTTTCTACTCTTGTCCTTCTGGTTATAGCTTTGTTTAAATTATATCTTACTCTATACCAAGTCTTGGGACCAACGAAAAGGGTATGGTGAGTCTCATGATCGAAATTCTTGCCCAAGGACCTGCTCTGGGTGTAACCCCAGGGGGAGCAGATAAGCTGCGAGCTTTCCGACGACAACTCCAAACTTGTTTTCTACTCTTGTCCTTCTGGTTATAGCTTTGTTTAAATTATATCTTACTCTATACCAAGTCTTGGGACCAACGAAAAGGGTATGGTGAGTCTCATGATCGAAATTCTTGCCCAAGGACCTGTTCTGGGTGTAACCCCAGGGGGAGCAGATAAGCTGCGAGCTTTCCGACGACAACTCCAAACTTGTTTTCTACTCTTGTCCTTCTGGTTATAGCTTTGTTTAAATTATATCTTACTCTATACCAAGTCTTGGGACCAACGAAAAGGGTATGGTGAGTCTCATGATCGAAATTCTTGCCCAAGGACCTGTTCTGGGTGTAACCCCAGGGGGAGCAGATAAGCTGCGAGCTTTCCGACGACAACTCCAAACTTGTTTTCTACTCTTGTCCTTCTGGTTATAGCTTTGTTTAAATTATATCTTACTCTATACCAAGTCTTGGGACCAACGAAAAGGGTATGGTGAGTCTCATGATCGAAATTCTTGCCCAAGGACCTGTTCTGGGTGTAACCCCAGGGGGAGCAGATAAGCTGCGAGCTTTCCGACGACAACTCCAAACTTGTTTTCTACTCTTGTCCTTCTGGTTATAGCTTTGTTTAAATTATATCTTACTCTATACCAAGTCTTGGGACCAACGAAAAGGGTATGGTGAGTCTCATGATCGAAATTCTTGCCCAAGGACCTGTTCTGGGTGTAACCCCAGGGGGAGCAGATAAGCTGCGAGCTTTCCGACGACAACTCCAAACTTGTTTTCTACTCTTGTCCTTCTGGTTATAGCTTTGTTTAAATTATATCTTACTCTATACCAAGTCTTGGGACCAACGAAAAGGGTATGGTGAGTCTCATGATCGAAATTCTTGCCCAAGGACCTGTTCTGGGTGTAACCCCAGGGGGAGCAGATAAGCTGCGAGCTTTCCGACGACAACTCCAAACTTGTTTTCTACTCTTGTCCTTCTGGTTATAGCTTTGTTTAAATTATATCTTACTCTATACCAAGTCTTGGGACCAACGAAAAGGGTATGGTGAGTCTCATGATCGAAATTCTTGCCCAAGGACCTGTTCTGGGTGTAACCCCAGGGGGAGCAGATAAGCTGCGAGCTTTCCGACGACAACTCCAAACTTGTTTTCTACTCTTGTCCTTCTGGTTATAGCTTTGTTTAAATTATATCTTACTCTATACCAAGTCTTGGGACCAACGAAAAGGGTATGGTGAGTCTCATGATCGAAATTCTTGCCCAAGGACCTGTTCTGGGTGTAACCCCAGGGGGAGCAGATAAGCTGCGAGCTTTCCGACGACAACTCCAAACTTGTTTTCTACTCTTGTCCTTCTGGTTATAGCTTTGTTTAAATTATATCTTACTCTATACCAAGTCTTGGGACCAACGAAAAGGGTATGGTGAGTCTCATGATCGAAATTCTTGCCCAAGGACCTGTTCTGGGTGTAACCCCAGGGGGAGCAGATAAGCTGCGAGCTTTCCGACGACAACTCCAAACTTGTTTTCTACTCTTGTCCTTCTGGTTATAGCTTTGTTTAAATTATATCTTACTCTATACCAAGTCTTGGGACCAACGAAAAGGGTATGGTGAGTCTCATGATCGAAATTCTTGCCCAAGGACCTGTTCTGGGTGTAACCCCAGGGGGAGCAGATAAGCTGCGAGCTTTCCGACGACAACTCCAAACTTGTTTTCTACTCTTGTCCTTCTGGTTATAGCTTTGTTTAAATTATATCTTACTCTATACCAAGTCTTGGGACCAACGAAAAGGGTATGGTGAGTCTCATGATCGAAATTCTTGCCCAAGGACCTGTTCTGGGTGTAACCCCAGGGGGAGCAGATAAGCTGCGAGCTTTCCGACGACAACTCCAAACTTGTTTTCTACTCTTGTCCTTCTGGTTATAGCTTTGTTTAAATTATATCTTACTCTATACCAAGTCTTGGGACCAACGAAAAGGGTATGGTGAGTCTCATGATCGAAATTCTTGCCCAAGGACCTGCTTCTGGGTGTAACCCCAGGGGGAGCAGATAAGCTGCGAGCTTTCCGACGACAACTCCAAACTTGTTTTCTACTCTTGTCCTTCTGGTTATAGCTTTGTTTAAATTATATCTTACTCTATACCAAGTCTTGGGACCAACGAAAAGGGTATGGTGAGTCTCATGATCGAAATTCTTGCCCAAGGACCTGTTCTGGGTGTAACCCCAGGGGGAGCAGATAAGCTGCGAGCTTTCCGACGACAACTCCAAACTTGTTTTCTACTCTTGTCCTTCTGGTTATAGCTTTGTTTAAATTATATCTTTACTCTATACCAAGTCTTGGGACCAACGAAAAGGGTATGGTGAGTCTCATGATCGAAATTCTTGCCCAAGGACCTGTTCTGGGTGTAACCCCAGGGGGAGCAGATAAGCTGCGAGCTTTCCGACGACAACTCCAAACTTGTTTTCTACTCTTGTCCTTCTGGTTATAGCTTTGTTTAAATTATATCTTACTCTATACCAAGTCTTGGGACCAACGAAAAGGGTATGGTGAGTCTCATGATCGAAATTCTTGCCCAAGGACCTGTTCTGGGTGTAACCCCAGGGGGAGCAGATAAGCTGCGAGCTTTCCGACGACAACTCCAAACTTGTTTTCTACTCTTGTCCTTCTGGTTATAGCTTTGTTTAAATTATATCTTACTCTATACCAAGTCTTGGGACCAACGAAAAGGGTATGGTGAGTCTCATGATCGAAATTCTTGCCCAAGGACCTGTTCTGGGTGTAACCCCAGGGGGAGCAGATAAGCTGCGAGCTTTCCGACGACAACTCCAAACTTGTTTTCTACTCTTGTCCTTCTGGTTATAGCTTTGTTTAAATTATATCTTACTCTATACCAAGTCTTGGGACCAACGAAAAGGGTATGGTGAGTCTCATGATCGAAATTCTTGCCCAAGGACCTGTTCTGGGTGTAACCCCAGGGGGAGCAGATAAGCTGCGAGCTTTCCGACGACAACTCCAAACTTGTTTTCTACTCTTGTCCTTCTGGTTATAGCTTTGTTTAAATTATATCTTACTCTATACCAAGTCTTGGGACCAACGAAAAGGGTATGGTGAGTCTCATGATCGAAATTCTTGCCCAAGGACCTGTTCTGGGTGTAACCCCAGGGGGAGCAGATAAGCTGCGAGCTTTCCGACGACAACTCCAAACTTGTTTTCTACTCTTGTCCTTCTGGTTATAGCTTTGTTTAAACTATATCTTACTCCATACCAAGTCCTGGGACCAACGAAAAGGGTATGGTGAGTCTCATGATCGAAATTCTTGCCCAAGGACCTGTTCTGGGTGTAACCCCAGGGGGAGCAGATAAGCTGCGAGCTTTCCGACGACAACTCCAAACTTGTTTTCTACTCTTGTCCTTCTGGTTATAGCTTTGTTTAAATTATATCTTTCTCTATACCAAGTCTTGGGACCAACGAAAAGGGTATGGTGAGTCTCATGATCGAAATTCTTGCCCAAGGACCTGTTCTGGGTGTAACCCCAGGGGGAGCAGATAAGCTGCGAGCTTTCCGACGACAACTCCAAACTTGTTTTCTACTCTTGTCCTTCTGGTTATAGCTTTGTTTAAATTATATCTTACTCTATACCAAGTCTTGGGACCAACGAAAAGGGTATGGTGAGTCTCATGATCGAAATTCTTGCCCAAGGACCTGCTCTGGGTGTAACCCCAGGGGGAGCAGATAAGCTGCGAGCTTTCCGACGACAACTCCAAACTTGTTTTCTACTCTTGTCCTTCTGGCTTTAGCTTTGTTTATTTTTAAAGTATAATCGTACCTTCCCCCCACCCCATCCTATTCGAGGTGACGCAACGAAAATGGGGGGGGGGTAAGGCAGTATGTCGACGTCAGTCTGAATTCGAACAATCTCTATAGCGCCAATTGGATCCTGTTCTGGAGTGTAACTTATCCCAGGGGGAGCAGAGATAAGCTGCGAGTTTCCGACGACACACTCCAAACTTTTTCCTACCTCTTGTCCTTGCAATGGTTATAGCTTAACTTGAGCTGCTTCAAATTATATCTCTTCACGTCTAGTACCTAAGTCTTGGGATCCCGCAAACTGACAAGGTATGGTTGAGCGATTCTCATCCCATCGAAAGTTCATGTGCCCAAGGGACTGTTTTCTGGGATTGTAACCTCCAGAGGGAGGGCAGATGAAGTCTTGCAGCTTGTCCCGACGACAACTCAAACTTGTTTTCTACTCATTAGTCCTGTGCTGCTGTATATACAAGCTTTGTCCAATAATGATATCCATCATTTCTCTATACCCCAAGTCTGGGACCAACGAAATCGGAGTATGGTGAGTCTCATGATCGAACCGTTCTTCTTGCCTACGAGTAGGATCCGATACAGTCAACTTGTTGTGTAACCGCAGGGGGTAGGCTGATAAGCTACGCGAGCTTTCACGATATAGCACGACTCGCAAACTGCATGTATTTGCTGATCTTCTACTCTTGCCTTCTGGCTTCCTACGCTTCTGTTGTAACCGTTCCCCAGGCACATATGGCTTACTTACGCTCTCAGTACCAGTTCTGTGGTGACCAAGACGAAGAAGGTATGGTGAGGTCTCAGTGATGAGACACTGTCAAATGTGTGGAGTGTTCCCAAAAACTGATGATGAAATGCATATGTTTGAGTGCCCCTTTTTATAATGATAGTGGCCCCGTCCGCTAACCAGATATCGTTTACACAGATAGGTTAGTAGGCATGTCTCATAGGAAACCGACTTAACGTATGATGTGGAATTCTGCGATAATCCACATTCGAAGAACCTTTATGAAGGAAATGCACGTAAGCTCCTTTTTTGGGCAACCTAGCCGACTATCTTCTACGTGTGAAGAAGAGGCAAGACAGGAAACCCTGGACTGCTATTAGGCTGGCAACGCTAGTAATTTATTATTCCCTTTTTTTTCTTCTTGGACTTTCTCATTTGTTAGCTTTCTTACCTCCGCCATTATCTGTAATGGTTGAGATCTGGGTCCTGCTCTAGGGTGTTAATTATACTCCTACTGGGAATGGGCGTGGACAAGGTACGCAATGCAGATAATGGTACTGGGCTTAGCCTATTGCGTCGTTCTGATTTTAAGTCCTTGCACGACAAATCACCGATCATCCTGATGTAACTATTATGAAGATGGCTGTTTGTGCGTTTGATGCGTTCGCTCTATTTTTCCTATGTCCCGACTTCGTTATTGTTGTTTGACAACGCGAGCATGGAGTCTCATCGATCAGGCCATGTAGTCCCATCGTCAGGCGCACCTCGGAAATGTCGTAAGCTAATTTCGTAGCTTTAAGTCACCTGTGGTATTAGTTCAATGAGTATGTAATGTAGGCGTTTCGATCGTAAATGGGGTGCATAGGAGAGGGCATGAGGAGCAGCATAGATACCCATTATAAGTTGGGTCAAGCTAAGGCTCTTCGTTCGTCTGAGCGTATTACTTCAATCGTAGAGATAGGGGCATGTTTAAGCCGGTGCGACAGCTATTCGTCGGACAGACAAGTCGATCGAACCAAACTTGATTGTTGCCTCATCTAGGCATACTTGTGCAGCATTCTGGAAAATAGCTTTACTGGCTAAAATAGGCCTTAAACTCACTCTTACTAGAGAAGCTCCATACGCAAGTCTTGGGACGCATAACGAAAAGGGGTAATGGTGAGTGTCTCATGATCGATAATTCTTGCCAAAGTACTGTACCGTGTTGTGCTGGATGTAACCCCCATGTAGTAGCAGTAGATAAGGGCGTTGCGATGACGGGCCAAGGTACTGGTAGTCACGGATCATACATGGTAGAATCCAAAACGTGCTCGTAGTTGCACTACACTACTCTTCTTCGTCTGGGTATCGCACGTATCATATCAGACGTTGGCCTCGGCATTTAACAGCTATGTATGGATTTAAACTTATATCTTTCATGCATTACCAGAGTCCTGGGACCAAAACTGAAAATGGGTATGTGATACTTCTTCATTGATCAGATATTCTGTGGCGCAAGTTGACCTGTTCTAGGGTGTAACCGCCTAGGCGGGAGCAGATAAGGGTCTGCGTAAGCTTTCTTCGACGTACAACTCGGACAAACTTTTTTTTTATAGAGCTCCTATGTACCTTCTGGTTATAGGCTTTTGTTTAAAGTTACTACTGCTTCTCTATCGCCTAGTCTGGGACAACGAGAATAGAGTATGGTGAGTCTCTGAAAAAAAAGCGAAGATCTGCCGCAGACGCCTTTCTAGGGTGTAACAGCGCTCTCTGGTCGAGGGGGTAGGCAGATAAGCTGCGAGCTTGGCTAAGACGACAACCTTTGTTGTTTTCCTTCTCCTTCTTATCTTATTGAATGTGGTTGTAACGACTGTTGTCTTTTTTGTTCAATTGTGTGTTAAATGGATTGAATGACTGTGGGTTGTTTTTTTGGTGATTTTGTGCGCTCACCCACCCCATTCTGTCAATCTCTTTCACACTTCCTTGAAACTCTCAATCCCTGGCCTTCTTATTCCTTTTTTTACTCCTTAGTTCCGTGCTCCCGTTTATGCGCACGCTCCTGTCGTTCACAATTCCTGATTTCCTACCTTGTGGAGGTCCCTCTTCTCTCATTGCGGTTTGAAATTTATATATCTTTATTTTATCCTTTCCTAGGAGGTGAATAAGGTTGATTGTTTAGGTTGGAAGCATCTGATAAGTTTGGACATGTGGTACAGATGCACGCACACACGTTCTCAATGCCCAACCGGCCAAAGAACCACCAGCCCTCAGAACACAAACAAGTTGGATGGTGGGACCCTAAATAGGTTGATTATTAAATGGTTTATTATTGCCTCTGACTTTTGTCCTACTCGATTGCTTAGAAATAATAGGGCTGACAGATTGTACAGTAGGTACAGTTCCACCTACAGAGTGCGGCAAAACATCGTGGTGGGCTCAGAATTGGGCGTGGATCAGGAAGCAAGGGAAGGCAGGTGTGGCAGTTTGGAAAAAAAGTAAGGTGAGGGAAGGGTGGCAGAGGGGATATCGCCATGGGTGTCTCCATGATTCCAGGGATGAATCTCAGGAAATCTCAGGAATCAGGGAAGGTGAAGGGGGAAAGGCATGTTTGTGTGTGTGTTCCTGTTTGTGTTACAATGTGTGTGTGGGGGGGGGCCTT
>JACBWV010000626.1:28287954-28316202 GCA_013435795.1 Chlamydomonas sp. ICE-L
TGTGCAAACTCTGTTGGTGGTGGCATCAGGGGCGCCAGTCTGATACTCGGCAGCAGTGCAGGTGGTGAGCGCTGGTAGGTGGGGAGGGGGGGCGAGGAGGCAGGGTGAGGATAGGTTGGTGGGCAGTGAATGTGACTGTTATTTGGTCCACGAGAATTGGAGTACCATGTGCAGTGCAAACATTATGCACCTATCCAATGATGGTGATGATGATGAGGTAGCCAATGATGGTGATGATGATGAGGTAGCCAATTTTGATGAAGCAGCTGATGATGAAGCAGACAATGACATTGGAGCAGCCCATGATGATGAAGCAGCCCATGGTACTACCGGAGCAGCCTATGATGATGCTGCAGCCCATGCTACTACTCCTAGAGCAGGCAATGGTACTGGAGCGGCCCATGAGGACAATGTCAAAGCAGCCAATTTCGATGCTGCAGCCCATGCTACTACTACTAGAGCAGCCAATGGTACTGGGGCAGCCCATGATGATGAAGCAGCCCATGATACTACAGGAGCAGCCCATGAGGACGACTCTCAGGAATCAGGGAAGGTGAAGGGGGAAAGGCATGTTTGTGTGTGTGTTCCTGTTTGTGTTACAATGTGTGTGTGGGGGGGGGCCTTGGTCAGTGTGTGCAATGCAATACTGCAATGCGATACTGTTCACACTGTTACCCACCCACCTGTGCAAACTCTGTTGGTGGTGGCATCAGGGGCGCCAGTCTGATACTCGGCAGCAGTGCAGGTGGTGAGCGCTGGTAGGTGGGGAGGGGGGGCGAGGAGGCAGGGTGAGGATAGGTTGGTGGGCAGTGAATGGGATCAACTAAGGATGAGTGCTTGTGTGTGCGGACGCAGGGTTGTGACAGGAAATTTGTCTCATGCCTGTTCAGGTGGGGTTAGGGTGTGGAGGAGCAGGGACTGCAGGAGGAGGAGGAGAAGGACTGCAGGAGGAGGAGGAGGGACTGGAAGTCAAAGTAGGGAGGCATCCTGCACTACTGATGCCTTGCAGTCAAACTCACCATCGCAGGCTCCTGTGAAGGTCCAGGGCTGACCTCCTGTGCAAACTGGATTGGTTGGGGCGCCGTTGTAAAGTAGGGAGGCATCACACGTTACGGTGGCGCAAGTGTCAGTATCAGTTCCAGCGCCATCGCAGAGGTACCCAGTCGGAACTGAACAGGGAGCTGAAATGCAGGCATTAAAATACAATCAGTTAGGTTCGTCAGAAGTCATTCTTCATGTATACAACCAACCTATTGCCCAGAAACCATAATGGCATGGGGTGATGCAGTTGGCAGAGCGATGTGATGAACAGGATGCAGTGTCAGGTGGGGTTAGGGTGTGGAGGAGGAGGGACTGCAGGAGGAGGAGGAGGGACTGGAAGTCAAAGTAGGGAGGCATCCTGCACTACTGATGCCTTGCAGTCTAACTCACCATCGCAGGCTCCTGTGAAGGTCCAGGGCTGACCTCCTGTGCAAACTGGATTGGTTGGGGCGCCGTTGTAAAGTAGGGAGGCATCACACGTTACGGTGGCGCAAGTGTCAGTATCAGTTCCAGCGCCATCGCAGAGGTACCCAGTCGGAACTGAACAGGGAGCTGAAATGCAGGCATTAAAATACAATCAGTTAGGTTCGTCAGAAGTCATTCTTCATGTATACAACCAACCTATTGCCCAGAAACCATAATGGCATGGGGTGATGCAGTTGGCAGAGCGATGTGATGAACAGGATGCAGTGTCAGGTGGGGTTAGGGTGTGGAGGAGGAGGGACTGCAGGAGGAGGAGGAGGGACTGGAAGTCAAAGTAGGGAGGCATCCTGCACTACTGATGCCTTGCAGTCTAACTCACCATCGCAGGCTCCTGTGAAGGTCCAGGGCTGACCTCCTGTGCAAACTGGATTGGTTGGGGCGCCGTTGTAAAGTAGGGAGGCATCACACGTTACGGTGGCGCAAGTGTCAGTATCAGTTCCAGCGCCATCGCAGAGGTACCCAGTCGGAACTGAACAGGGAGCTGAAATGCAGGCATTAAAATACAATCAGTTAGGTTCGTCAGAAGTCATTCTTCATGTATACAACCAACCTATTGCCCAGAAACCATAATGGCATGGGGTGATGCAGTTGGCAGAGCGATGTGATGAACAGGATGCAGTGTCAGGTGGGGTTAGGGTGTGGAGGAGGAGGGACTGCAGGAGGAGGAGGAGGGACTGGAAGTCAAAGTAGGGAGGCATCCTGCACTACTGATGCCTTGCAGTCTAACTCACCATCGCAGGCTCCTGTGAAGGTCCAGGGCTGACCTCCTGTGCAAACTGGATTGGTTGGGGCGCCGTTGTAAAGTAGGGAGGCATCACACGTTACGGTGGCGCAAGTGTCAGTATCAGTTCCAGCGCCATCGCAGAGGTACCCAGTCGGAACTGAACAGGGAGCTGAAATGCAGGCATTAAAATACAATCAGTTAGGTTCGTCAGAAGTCATTCTTCATGTATACAACCAACCTATTGCCCAGTAACCATAATGGCATGGGGTGATGCAGTTGGCAGAGCGATGTGATGAACAGGATGCAGTGTCAGGTGGGGTTAGGGTGTGGAGGAGGAGGGACTGCAGGAGGAGGAGGAGGGACTGGAAGTCAAAGTAGGGAGGCATCCTGCACTACTGATGCCTTGCAGTCTAACTCACCATCGCAGGCTCCTGTGAAGGTCCAGGGCTGACCTCCTGTGCAAACTGGATTGGTTGGGGCGCCGTTGTAAAGTAGGGAGGCATCACACGTTACGGTGGCGCAAGTGTCAGTATCAGTTCCAGCGCCATCGCAGAGGTACCCAGTCGGAACTGAACAGGGAGCTGAAATGCAGGCATTAAAATACAATCAGTTAGGTTCCTCAAATGGGTGGGAGAAAATTGGCATTATATTACATGATGTCATTGTTTGTGCACTGTTACACCACAGGGGGGTGAAGTGGCAGCGCACTCTTCCCTTCAAATATATTGAGTGCGTGGTAGTTGTAATTTGAATGTGTTTATTGGATTGGTTTTTTCTGCAGTCTTCTATAAAGAAATTTGTCTCATGCCTGTTCAGGTGGGGTTAGGGTGTGGAGGACGAGGGACTGCAGGAGGAGGAGGACAAGGACTGCAGGAGGAGGAGGAGGGACTGGAAGTCAAAGTAGGGAGGCATCCTGCACTACTGATGCCTTGCAGTCAAACTCACCATCGCAGGCTCCTGTGAATGTCCAGGGCTGACCTCCTGTGCAAACTGGATTGGTTGGGGCGCCGTTGTAAAGTAGGGAGGCATCACACGTTACGGTGGCGCAAGTGTCAGTATCAGTTCCAGCGCCATCGCAGAGGTACCCAGTCGGAACTGAACAGGGAGCTGAAATGCAGGCATTAAAATACAATCAGTTAGGTTCGTCAGAAGTCATTCTTCATGTATACAACCAACCTATTGCCCAGAAACCATAATGGCATGGGGTGATGCAGTTGGCAGAGCGATGTGACGAACAGGATGCAGTGTCAGGTGGGGTTAGGGTGTGGAGGAGGAGGGACTGCAGGAGGAGGAGGAGAAGGACTGCAGGAGGAGGAGGAGGGACTGGAAGTCAAAGTAGGGAGGCATCCTGCACTACTGATGCTTTGCAGTCTAACTCACCATCGCAGGCTCCTGTGAATGTCTAGGGCTGACCTCCTGTGCAAACTGGATTGGTTGGGGCGCCGTTGTAAAGTAGGGAGGCATCACACGTTACGGTGGCGCAAGTGTCAGTATCAGTTCCAGCGCCATCGCAGAGGTACCCAGTCGGAACTGAACAGGGAGCTGAAATGCAGGCATTAAAATACAATCAGTTAGGTTCCTCAAATGGGTGGGATAAAATTGGCATTATATTACATGATGTCATTGTTTGTGCAATGCATTGTTTCAAGCTTCAATTGGCAGTGTTTATTGGATTGGTTTTTTTAGCAGTCTTCTATGAAGAATCTTGTCTCATGCCTGTTCAATCATGATTACGAGATGCAAGACACAAATGTGATGAAGGGGAGTCAATAGTGGCAATAGGAATCATGTGTGTAGTGCACAGGATCTCCTTGGGGGGATGTCAATCGGCAGAGGGTGGCCAGAAACCATAATGGCATGGGGTGATGCAGTTGGCAGAGCGAAGTGATGAACAGATGCAGTGTCGGGTGGGGTTAGGGTGTGGAGGAGGAGGGACTGCAGGAGGAGGAGGAGGAGGAGGAGGAGGGTGGACTGCAGGAGGAGGAGGACGGACTGCTGGAGGAGGAGGAGGGACTGGAAGTCAAAGTAGGGAGGCATCCTGCACTACTGATGCCTTGCAGTCTAACTCACCATCGCAGGCTCCTGTGAAGGTCCAGGGCTGACCTCCTGTGCAAACTGGATTGGTTGGGGCGCCGTTGTAAAGTAGGGAGGCATCACACGTTACGGTGGCGCAAGTGTCAGTATCAGTTCCAGCGCCATCGCAGAGGTACCCAGTCGGAACTGAACAGGGAGCTGAAATGCAGGCATTAAAATACAATCAGTTAGGTTCCTCAAATGGGTGGGAGAAAATTAGCATTATATTACATGATGTCATTGTTTGTGCACTGTTACACCACAGGTGGGTGAAGTGGCAGCGCACTCTTCCCTTCAAATATATTGAGTGCGTGGTAGTTGTAATTTGAAAAATTTGGAATTGATAGTCTTCATAATATCTAATGATTAGTAAGCTGAAGTAAGGGGGTGCTTGCTGGTGGCTTTTTTGTCTTAATTTGGTGAAACTGTTAAATTTCCAAGTATCTTCACTATGTAAACAGAAAGGCTTAGAAGTATTCCGAGGTCAGTAATAATGTTTCAAGCTTTAATTGGCAGTGTTTATTGGATTGGTTTTTTCAGCAGTCTTCTATAAAGAAATTTGTCTCATGCCTGTTCAGGTGGGGTTAGGGTGTGGAGGAGGAGGGACTGCAGGAGGAGGAGGAGAAGGACTGCAGGAGGAGGAGGAGGGACTGGAAGTCAAAGTAGGGAGGCATCCTGCACTACTGATGCCTTGCAGTCTAACTCACCATCGCAGGCTCCTGTGAAGGTCCAGGGCTGACCTCCTGTGCAAACTGGATTGGTTGGGGCGCCGTTGTAAAGTAGGGAGGCATCACACGTTACAGTGGCGCAAGTGTCAGTATCAGTTCCAGCGCCATCGCAGAGGTACCCAGTCGGAACTGAACAGGGAGCTGAAATGCAGGCATTAAAATACAATCAGTTAGGATCGTCAGAAGTCATTCTTCATGTATACAACCAACCTATTGCCCAGAAACCATAATGGCATGGGGTGATGCAGTTGGCAGAGCGATGTGACGAACAGGATGTAGTGTCAGGTGGGGTTAGGGTGTGGAGGAGGAGGGACTGCAGGAGGAGGAGGAGGAGGAGGAGGAGGGGGGACTGCAGGAGGAGGAGGACGGACTGCTGGAGGAGGAGGGACTGGAAGTCAAAGTAGGGAGGCATCCTGCACTACTGATGCCTTGCAGTCTAACTCACCATCGCAGGCTCCTGTGAAGGTCCAGGGCTGACCTCCTGTGCAAACTGGATTGGTTGGGGCGCCGTTGTAAAGTAGGGAGGCATCACACGTTACGGTGGCGCAAGTGTCAGTATCAGTTCCAGCGCCATCGCAGAGGTACCCAGTCGGAACTGAACAGGGAGCTGAAATGCAGGCATTAAAATACAATCAGTTAGGTTCGTCAGAAGTCATTCTTCATGTATACAACCAACCTATTGCCCAGAAACCATAATGGCATGGGGTGATGCAGTTGGCAGAGCGATGTGACGAACAGGATGCAGTGTCAGGTGGGTTTAGGGTGTGGAGGAGGAGGGACTGCAGGAGGAGGAGGAGCAGGAGGAGGAGGGTGGACTGCAGGAGGAGGAGGACGGACTGCTGGAGGAGGAGGAGGGACTGGAAGTCAAAGTAGGGAGGCATCCTGCACTACTGATGCCTTGCAGTCTAACTCACCATCGCAGGCTCCTGTGAAGGTCCAGGGCTGACCTCCTGTGCAAACTGGATTGGTTGGGGCGCCGTTGTAAAGTAGGGAGGCATCACACGTTACGGTGGCGCAAGTGTCAGTATCAGTTCCAGCGCCATCGCAGAGGTACCCAGTCGGATTGAACAGGGAGCTAAAATGCAGGCATTAAAATACAATCAGTTAGGTTCCTCAGAAGTCATTCTTCATGTATACAACCAACCTATTGCCCAGAAACCATAATGGCATGGGGTGATGCAGTTGGCAGAGCGATGTGATGAACAGGATGCAGTGTCAGGTGGGGTTAGGGTGTGGAGGAGGAGGGACTGCAAGAGGAGGAGGAGGGACTGGAAGTCAAAGTAGGGAGGCAGCCTGCACTACTGATGCCTTGCAGTCTAACTCACCATCACAGGATCCTGTGAAGGTCCAGGGCTGACCTCCTGTGCAAACTGGATTGGTTGGGGGCGCCGTTGTAAAGTAGGGAGGCATCACACGTTACGGTGGCGCAAGTGTCAGTATCAGTTCCAGCGCCATCGCAGAGGTACCCAGTCGGAACTGAACAGGTAGCTGAAATGCAGGCATTAAAATACAATCAGTTAGGTTCCTCAGAAGTCATTCTTCATGTATACAACCAACCTATTGCCCAGAAACCATAATGGCATGGGGTGAGTTACACCACAGGGGGGTGAAGTGGCAGCGCACTCTTCCCTTCAAATATATTGAGTGCGTGGTAGTTGTAATTTGAAAAATTTGGAATTGATAGTCTTCATAATATCTATGATTAGTAAGCTAAAGTAAGGGGGTGCTTGCTGGTGGCTTTCCTGTCTTAATTTGGTGAAACTGTTAAATTTCCAAGTATCTTCACTATGTAAACAGAAAGGCTTTGAAGTATTCCGAGGTCAGTAATAATGTTTCAAGCTTTAATTGGCAGTGTTTATTGGATTGGTTTTTTCAGCAGTCTTCTATGAAGAATCTTGTCTCATGCCTGTTCAATCATGATTACGAGATGCAAGACACAAATGTGATGAAGGGGAGTCAATAGTGGCAATGGGACTGCAGGAGGAGGAGGAGAAGGACTGCAGGAGGAGGAGGAGGGACTGGAAGTCAAAGTAGGGAGGCATCCTGCACTACTGATGCCTTGCAGTCAAACTCACCATCGCAGGCTCCTGTGAAGGGCCAGGGCTGACCTCCTGTGCAAACTGGATTGGTTGGGGCGCCGTTGTAAAGTAGGGAGGCATCACACGTTACGGTGGCGCAAGTGTCAGTATCAGTTCCATCGCCATCGCAGAGGTACCCAGTCGGAACTGAACAGGGAGCTGAAATGCAGGCATTAAAATACAATCAGTTAGGTTCGTCAGAAGTCATTCTTCATGTATACAACCAACCTATTGCCCAGAAACCATAATGGCATGGGGTGATGCAGTTGGCAGAGCGATGTGATGAACAGGATGCAGTGTCAGGTGGGGTTAGGGTGTGGAGGAGGAGGGACTGCAGGAGGAGGAGGAGGGACTGGAAGTCAAAGTAGGGAGGCATCCTGCACTACTGATGCCTTGCAGTCAAACTCACCATCGCAGGCTCCTGTGAAGGGCCAGGGCTGACCTCCTGTGCAAACTGGATTGGTTGGGGGCGCCGTTGTAAAGTAGGGAGGCATCACACGTTACGGTGGCGCAAGTGTCAGTATCAGTTCCAGCGCCATCGCAGAGGTACCCAGTCGGAACTGAACAGGGAGCTGAAATGCAGGCATTAAAATACAATCAGTTAGGTTCGTCAGAAGTCATTCTTCATGTATACAACCAACCTATTGCCCAGAAACCATAATGGCATGGGGTGATGCAGTTGGCAGAGCGATGTGACGAACAGGATGCAGTGTCAGGTGGGGTTAGGGTGTGGAGGAGGAGGGACTGCAGGAGGAGGAGGAGAAGGACTGCAGGAGGAGGAGGAGGGACTGGAAGTCAAAGTAGGGAGGCATCCTGCACTACTGATGCTTTGCAGTCTAACTCACCATCGCAGGCTCCTGTGAATGTCTAGGGCTGACCTCCTGTGCAAACTGGATTGGTTGGGGCGCCGTTGTAAAGTAGGGAGGCATCACACGTTACGGTGGCGCAAGTGTCAGTATCAGTTCCAGCGCCATCGCAGAGGTACCCAGTCGGAACTGAACAGGGAGCTGAAATGCAGGCATTAAAATACAATCAGTTAGGTTCCTCAAATGGGTGGGATAAAATTGGCATTATATTACATGATGTCATTGTTTGTGCAATGCATTGTTTCAAGCTTCAATTGGCAGTGTTTATTGGATTGGTTTTTTTAGCAGTCTTCTATGAAGAATCTTGTCTCATGCCTGTTCAATCATGATTACGAGATGCAAGACACAAATGTGATGAAGGGGAGTCAATAGTGGCAATAGGAATCATGTGTGTAGTGCACAGGATCTCCTTGGGGGGATGTCAATCGGCAGAGGGTGGCCAGAAACCATAATGGCATGGGGTGATGCAGTTGGCAGAGCGAAGTGATGAACAGATGCAGTGTCGGGTGGGGTTAGGGTGTGGAGGAGGAGGGACTGCAGGAGGAGGAGGAGGAGGAGGAGGAGGGTGGACTGCAGGAGGAGGAGGACGGACTGCTGGAGGAGGAGGAGGGACTGGAAGTCAAAGTAGGGAGGCATCCTGCACTACTGATGCCTTGCAGTCTAACTCACCATCGCAGGCTCCTGTGAAGGTCCAGGGCTGACCTCCTGTGCAAACTGGATTGGTTGGGGCGCCGTTGTAAAGTAGGGAGGCATCACACGTTACGGTGGCGCAAGTGTCAGTATCAGTTCCAGCGCCATCGCAGAGGTACCCAGTCGGAACTGAACAGGGAGCTGAAATGCAGGCATTAAAATACAATCAGTTAGGTTCCTCAAATGGGTGGGAGAAAATTAGCATTATATTACATGATTGTCATTGTTTGTGCACTGTTACACCACAGGTGGGTGAAGTGGCAGCGCACTCTTCCCTTCAAATATATTGAGTGCGTGGTAGTTGTAATTTGAAAAATTTGGAATTGATAGTCTTCATAATATCTAATGATTAGTAAGCTGAAGTAAGGGGGTGCTTGCTGGTGGCTTTTTTGTCTTAATTTGGTGAAACTGTTAAATTTCCAAGTATCTTCACTATGTAAACAGAAAGGCTTAGAAGTATTCCGAGGTCAGTAATAATGTTTCAAGCTTTAATTGGCAGTGTTTATTGGATTGGTTTTTTCAGCAGTCTTCTATAAAGAAATTTGTCTCATGCCTGTTCAGGTGGGGTTAGGGTGTGGAGGAGGAGGGACTGCAGGAGGAGGAGGAGAAGGACTGCAGGAGGAGGAGGAGGGACTGGAAGTCAAAGTAGGGAGGCATCCTGCACTACTGATGCCTTGCAGTCTAACTCACCATCGCAGGCTCCTGTGAAGGTCCAGGGCTGACCTCCTGTGCAAACTGGATTGGTTGGGGCGCCGTTGTAAAGTAGGGAGGCATCACACGTTACAGTGGCGCAAGTGTCAGTATCAGTTCCAGCGCCATCGCAGAGGTACCCAGTCGGAACTGAACAGGGAGCTGAAATGCAGGCATTAAAATACAATCAGTTAGGATCGTCAGAAGTCATTCTTCATGTATACAACCAACCTATTGCCCAGAAACCATAATGGCATGGGGTGATGCAGTTGGCAGAGCGATGTGACGAACAGGATGTAGTGTCAGGTGGGGTTAGGGTGTGGAGGAGGAGGGACTGCAGGAGGAGGAGGAGGAGGAGGAGGAGGGGGGACTGCAGGAGGAGGAGGACGGACTGCTGGAGGAGGAGGGACTGGAAGTCAAAGTAGGGAGGCATCCTGCACTACTGATGCCTTGCAGTCTAACTCACCATCGCAGGCTCCTGTGAAGGTCCAGGGCTGACCTCCTGTGCAAACTGGATTGGTTGGGGCGCCGTTGTAAAGTAGGGAGGCATCACACGTTACGGTGGCGCAAGTGTCAGTATCAGTTCCAGCGCCATCGCAGAGGTACCCAGTCGGAACTGAACAGGGAGCTGAAATGCAGGCATTAAAATACAATCAGTTAGGTTCGTCAGAAGTCATTCTTCATGTATACAACCAACCTATTGCCCAGAAACCATAATGGCATGGGGTGATGCAGTTGGCAGAGCGATGTGACGAACAGGATGCAGTGTCAGGTGGGTTTAGGGTGTGGAGGAGGAGGGACTGCAGGAGGAGGAGGAGCAGGAGGAGGAGGGTGGACTGCAGGAGGAGGAGGACGGACTGCTGGAGGAGGAGGAGGGACTGGAAGTCAAAGTAGGGAGGCATCCTGCACTACTGATGCCTTGCAGTCTAACTCACCATCGCAGGCTCCTGTGAAGGTCCAGGGCTGACCTCCTGTGCAAACTGGATTGGTTGGGGCGCCGTTGTAAAGTAGGGAGGCATCACACGTTACGGTGGCGCAAGTGTCAGTATCAGTTCCAGCGCCATCGCAGAGGTACCCAGTCGGATTGAACAGGGAGCTAAAATGCAGGCATTAAAATACAATCAGTTAGGTTCCTCAGAAGTCATTCTTCATGTATACAACCAACCTATTGCCCAGAAACCATAATGGCATGGGGTGATGCAGTTGGCAGAGCGATGTGATGAACAGGATGCAGTGTCAGGTGGGGTTAGGGTGTGGAGGAGGAGGGACTGCAAGAGGAGGAGGAGGGACTGGAAGTCAAAGTAGGGAGGCAGCCTGCACTACTGATGCCTTGCAGTCTAACTCACCATCACAGGATCCTGTGAAGGTCCAGGGCTGACCTCCTGTGCAAACTGGATTGGTTGGGGCGCCGTTGTAAAGTAGGGAGGCATCACACGTTACGGTGGCGCAAGTGTCAGTATCAGTTCCAGCGCCATCGCAGAGGTACCCAGTCGGAACTGAACAGGTAGCTGAAATGCAGGCATTAAAATACAATCAGTTAGGTTCCTCAGAAGTCATTCTTCATGTATACAACCAACCTATTGCCCAGAAACCATAATGGCATGGGGTGAGTTACACCACAGGGGGGTGAAGTGGCAGCGCACTCTTCCCTTCAAATATATTGAGTGCGTGGTAGTTGTAATTTGAAAAATTTGGAATTGATAGTCTTCATAATATCTATGATTAGTAAGCTAAAGTAAGGGGGTGCTTGCTGGTGGCTTTCCTGTCTTAATTTGGTGAAACTGTTAAATTTCCAAGTATCTTCACTATGTAAACAGAAAGGCTTTGAAGTATTCCGAGGTCAGTAATAATGTTTCAAGCTTTAATTGGCAGTGTTTATTGGATTGGTTTTTTCAGCAGTCTTCTATGAAGAATCTTGTCTCATGCCTGTTCAATCATGATTACGAGATGCAAGACACAAATGTGATGAAGGGGAGTCAATAGTGGCAATGGGACTGCAGGAGGAGGAGGAGAAGGACTGCAGGAGGAGGAGGAGGGACTGGAAGTCAAAGTAGGGAGGCATCCTGCACTACTGATGCCTTGCAGTCAAACTCACCATCGCAGGCTCCTGTGAAGGGCCAGGGCTGACCTCCTGTGCAAACTGGATTGGTTGGGGCGCCGTTGTAAAGTAGGGAGGCATCACACGTTACGGTGGCGCAAGTGTCAGTATCAGTTCCATCGCCATCGCAGAGGTACCCAGTCGGAACTGAACAGGGAGCTGAAATGCAGGCATTAAAATACAATCAGTTAGGTTCGTCAGAAGTCATTCTTCATGTATACAACCAACCTATTGCCCAGAAACCATAATGGCATGGGGTGATGCAGTTGGCAGAGCGATGTGATGAACAGGATGCAGTGTCAGGTGGGGTTAGGGTGTGGAGGAGGAGGGACTGCAGGAGGAGGAGGAGGGACTGGAAGTCAAAGTAGGGAGGCATCCTGCACTACTGATGCCTTGCAGTCTAACTCACCATCGCAGGCTCCTGTGAAGGGCCAGGGCTGACCTCCTGTGCAAACTGGATTGGTTGGGGCGCCGTTGTAAAGTAGGGAGGCATCACACGTTACGGTGGCGCAAGTGTCAGTATCAGTTCCAGCGCCATCGCAGAGGTACCCAGTCGGAACTGAACAGGGAGCTGAAATGCAGGCATTAAAATACAATCAGTTAGGTTCGTCAGAAGTCATTCTTCATGTATACAACCAACCTATTGCCCAGAAACCATAATGGCATGGGGTGATGCAGTTGGCAAAGCGATGTGACGAACAGGATGCAGTGTCAGGTGGGTTTAGGGTGTGGAGGAGGAGGGACTGCAGGAGGAGGAGGAGCAGGAGGAGGAGGGGGGACTGCAGGAGGAGGAGGACGGACTGCTGGAGGAGGAGGAGGGACTGGAAGTCAAAGTAGGGAGGCATCCTGCACTACTGATGCCTTGCAGTCTAACTCACCATCGCAGGCTCCTGTGAAGGGCCAGGGCTGACCTCCTGTGCAAACTGGATTGGTTGGGGCGCCGTTGTAAAGTAGGGAGGCATCACACGTTACGGTGGCGCAAGTGTCAGTATCAGTTCCAGCGCCATCGCAGAGGTACCCAGTCGGAACTGAACAGGGAGCTGAAATGCAGGCATTAAAATACAATCAGTTAGGTTCCTCAAATGGGTGGGAGAAAATTGGCATTATATTACATGATGTCATTGTTTGTGCACTGTTACACCACAGGGGGGTGAAGTGGCAGCGCACTCTTCCCTTCAAATATATTGAGTGCGTGGTAGTTGTAATTTGAAAAATTTGGAATTGATAGTCTTCATAATATCTAATGATTAGTAAGCTGAAGTAAGGGGGTGCTTGCTGGTGGCTTTCCTGTCTTAATTTGGTGAAACTGTTAAATTTCCAAGTATCTTCACTATGTAAACAGAAAGGCTTTGAAGTATTCCGAGGTCAGTAATAATGTTTCAAGCTTTAATTGGCAGTGTTTATTGGATTGGTTTTTTCAGCAGTCTTCTATAAAGAAATTTGTCTCATGCCTGTTCAGGTGGGGTTAGGGTGTGGAGGAGGAGGGACTGCAGGAGGAGGAGGAGAAGGACTGCAGGAGGAGGAGGAGGGACTGGAAGTCAAAGTAGGGAGGCATCCTGCACTACTGATGCCTTGCAGTCAAACTCACCATCGCAGGCTCCTGTGAAGGTCCAGGGCTGACCTCCTGTGCAAACTGGATTGGTTGGGGCGCCGTTGTAAAGTAGGGAGGCATCACACGTTACAGTGGCGCAAGTGTCAGTATCAGTTCCAGCGCCATCGCAGAGGTACCCAGTCGGAACTGAACAGGGAGCTGAAATGCAGGCATTAAAATACAATCAGTTAGGTTCCTCAGAAGTAATTCTTCATGTATACAACCAACCTATTGCCCAGAAACCATAATGGCATGGGGTGATGCAGTTGGCAGAGCGATGTGATGAACAGGATGCAGTGTCAGGTGGGGTTAGGGTGTGGAGGAGGAGGGACTGCAGGAGGAAGAGGAGGGACTGGAAGTCAAAGTAGGGAGGCATCCTGCACTACTGATGCCTTGCAGTCTAACTCACCATCGCAGGCTCCTGTGAAGGTCCAGGGCTGACCTCCTGTGCAAACTGGATTGGTTGGGGCGCCGTTGTAAAGTAGGGAGGCATCACACGTTACGGTGGCGCAAGTGTCAGTATCAGTTCCAGCGCCATCGCAGAGGTACCCAGTCGGATTGAACAGGGAGCTGAAATGCAGGCATTAAAATACAATCAGTTAGGTTCCTCAGAAGTCATTCTTCATGTATACAACCAACCTATTGCCCAGAAACCATAATGGCATGGGGTGATGCAGTTGGCAGAGCGATGTGATGAACAGGATGCAGTGTCAGGTGGGGTTAGGGTGTGGAGGAGGAGGGACTGCAGGAGGAGGAGGAGGGACTGGAAGTCAAAGTAGGGAGGCAGCCTGCACTACTGATGCCTTGCAGTCTAACTCACCATCACAGGCTCCTGTGAAGGTCCAGGGCTGACCTCCTGTGCAAACTGGATTGGTTGGGGGCGCCGTTGTAAAGTAGGGAGGCATCACACGTTACGGTGGCGCAAGTGTCAGTATCAGTTCCAGCGCCATCGCAGAGGTACCAGTCGGAACTGAACAGGTAGCTGAAATGCAGGCATTAAAATACAATCAGTTAGGTTCCTCAGAAGTCATTCTTCATGTATACAACCAACCTATTGCCCAGAAACCATAATGGCATGGGGTGAGTTACACCACAGGGGGGTGAAGTGGCAGCGCACTCTTCCCTTCAAATATATTGAGTGCGTGGTAGTTGTAATTTGAAAAATTTGGAATTGATAGTCTTCATAATATCTATGATTAGTAAGCTAAAGTAAGGGGGTGCTTGCTGGTGGCTTTCCTGTCTTAATTTGGTGAAACTGTTAAATTTCCAAGTATCTTCACTATGTAAACAGAAAGGCTTTGAAGTATTCCGAGGTCAGTAATAATGTTTCAAGCTTTAATTGGCAGTGTTTATTGGATTGGTTTTTTCAGCAGTCTTCTATGAAGAATCTTGTCTCATGCCTGTTCAATCATGATTACGAGATGCAAGACACAAATGTGATGAAGGGGAGTCAATAGTGGCAATGGGACTGCAGGAGGAGGAGGAGAAGGACTGCAGGAGGAGGAGGAGGGACTGGAAGTCAAAGTAGGGAGGCATCCTGCACTACTGATGCCTTGCAGTCAAACTCACCATCGCAGGCTCCTGTGAAGGGCCAGGGCTGACCTCCTGTGCAAACTGGATTGGTTGGGGCGCCGTTGTAAAGTAGGGAGGCATCACACGTTACGGTGGCGCAAGTGTCAGTATCAGTTCCATCGCCATCGCAGAGGTACCCAGTCGGAACTGAACAGGGAGCTGAAATGCAGGCATTAAAATACAATCAGTTAGGTTCGTCAGAAGTCATTCTTCATGTATACAACCAACCTATTGCCCAGAAACCATAATGGCATGGGGTGATGCAGTTGGCAGAGCGATGTGATGAACAGGATGCAGTGTCAGGTGGGGTTAGGGTGTGGAGGAGGAGGGACTGCAGGAGGAGGAGGAGGGACTGGAAGTCAAAGTAGGGAGGCATCCTGCACTACTGATGCCTTGCAGTCTAACTCACCATCGCAGGCTCCTGTGAAGGTCCAGGGCTGACCTCCTGTGCAAACTGGATTGGTTGGGGCGCCGTTGTAAAGTAGGGAGGCATCACACGTTACGGTGGCGCAAGTGTCAGTATCAGTTCCAGCGCCATCGCAGAGGTACCCAGTCGGAACTGAACAGGGAGCTGAAATGCAGGCATTAAAATACAATCAGTTAGGTTCGTCAGAAGTCATTCTTCATGTATACAACCAACCTATTGCCCAGAAACCATAATGGCATGGGGTGATGCAGTTGGCAAAGCGATGTGACGAACAGGATGCAGTGTCAGGTGGGTTTAGGGTGTGGAGGAGGAGGGACTGCAGGAGGAGGAGGAGCAGGAGGAGGAGGGGGGACTGCGGAGGAGGAGGACGGACTGCTGGAGGAGGAGGAGGGACTGGAAGTCAAAGTAGGGAGGCATCCTGCACTACTGATGCCTTGCAGTCTAACTCACCATCGCAGGCTCCTGTGAAGGGCCAGGGCTGACCTCCTGTGCAAACTGGATTGGTTGGGGCGCCGTTGTAAAGTAGGGAGGCATCACACGTTACGGTGGCGCAAGTGTCAGTATCAGTTCCAGCGCCATCGCAGAGGTACCCAGTCGGAACTGAACAGGGAGCTGAAATGCAGGCATTAAAATACAATCAGTTAGGTTCCTCAAATGGGTGGGAGAAAATTGGCATTATATTACATGATGTCATTGTTTGTGCACTGTTACACCACAGGGGGGTGAAGTGGCAGCGCACTCTTCCCTTCAAATATATTGAGTGCGTGGTAGTTGTAATTTGAAAAATTTGGAATTGATAGTCTTCATAATATCTAATGATTAGTAAGCTGAAGTAAGGGGGTGCTTGCTGGTGGCTTTCCTGTCTTAATTTGGTGAAACTGTTAAATTTCCAAGTATCTTCACTATGTAAACAGAAAGGCTTTGAAGTATTCCGAGGTCAGTAATAATGTTTCAAGCTTTAATTGGCAGTGTTTATTGGATTGGTTTTTTCAGCAGTCTTCTATAAAGAAATTTGTCTCATGCCTGTTCAGGTGGGGTTAGGGTGTGGAGGAGGAGGGACTGCAGGAGGAGGAGGAGAAGGACTGCAGGAGGAGGAGGAGGGACTGGAAGTCAAAGTAGGGAGGCATCCTGCACTACTGATGCCTTGCAGTCAAACTCACCATCGCAGGCTCCTGTGAAGGTCCAGGGCTGACCTCCTGTGCAAACTGGATTGGTTGGGGCGCCGTTGTAAAGTAGGGAGGCATCACACGTTACAGTGGCGCAAGTGTCAGTATCAGTTCCAGCGCCATCGCAGAGGTACCCAGTCGGAACTGAACAGGGAGCTGAAATGCAGGCATTAAAATACAATCAGTTAGGTTCCTCAGAAGTCATTCTTCATGTATACAACCAACCTATTGCCCAGAAACCATAATGGCATGGGGTGATGCAGTTGGCAGAGCGATGTGATGAACAGGATGCAGTGTCAGGTGGGGTTAGGGTGTGGAGGAGGAGGGACTGCAGGAGGAAGAGGAGGGACTGGAAGTCAAGTAGGGAGGCATCCTGCACTACTGATGCCTTGCAGTCTAACTCACCATCGCAGGCTCCTGTGAAGGTCCAGGGCTGACCTCCTGTGCAAACTGGATTGGTTGGGGCGCCGTTGTAAAGTAGGGAGGCATCACACGTTACGGTGGCGCAAGTGTCAGTATCAGTTCCAGCGCCATCGCAGAGGTACCCAGTCGGAACTGAACAGGGAGCTGAAATGCAGGCATTAAAATACAATCAGTTAGGTTCGTCAGAAGTCATTCTTCATGTATACAACCAACCTATTGCCCAGAAACCATAATGGCATGGGGTGATGCAGTTGGCAGAGCGATGTGATGAACAGGATGCAGTGTCAGGTGGGGTTAGGGTGTGGAGGAGGAGGGACTGCAGGAGGAGGAGGAGGGACTGGAAGTCAAAGTAGGGAGGCATCCTGCACTACTGATGCCTTGCAGTCTAACTCACCATCGCAGGCTCCTGTGAAGGTCCAGGGCTGACCTCCTGTGCAAACTGGATTGGTTGGGGCGCCGTTGTAAAGTAGGGAGGCATCACACGTTACGGTGGCGCAAGTGTCAGTATCAGTTCCAGCGCCATCGCAGAGGTACCCAGTCGGAACTGAACAGGGAGCTGAAATGCAGGCATTAAAATACAATCAGTTAGGTTCGTCAGAAGTCATTCTTCATGTATACAACCAACCTATTGCCCAGAAACCATAATGGCATGGGGTGATGCAGTTGGCAAAGCGATGTGACGAACAGGATGCAGTGTCAGGTGGGTTTAGGGTGTGGAGGAGGAGGGGACTGCAGGAGGAGGAGGAGCAGGAGGAGGAGGGGGGACTGCAGGAGGAGGAGGACGGACTGCTGGAGGAGGAGGAGGGACTGGAAGTCAAAGTAGGGAGGCATCCTGCACTACTGATGCCTTGCAGTCTAACTCACCATCGCAGGCTCCTGTGAAGGGCCAGGGCTGACCTCCTGTGCAAACTGGATTGGTTGGGGCGCCGTTGTAAAGTAGGGAGGCATCACACGTTACGGTGGCGCAAGTGTCAGTATCAGTTCCAGCGCCATCGCAGAGGTACCCAGTCGGAACTGAACAGGGAGCTGAAATGCAGGCATTAAAATACAATCAGTTAGGTTCCTCAAATGGGTGGGAGAAAATTGGCATTATATTACATGATGTCATTGTTTGTGCACTGTTACACCACAGGGGGGTGAAGTGGCAGCGCACTCTTCCCTTCAAATATATTGAGTGCGTGGTAGTTGTAATTTGAAAAATTTGGAATTGATAGTCTTCATAATATCTAATGATTAGTAAGCTGAAGTAAGGGGGTGCTTGCTGGTGGCTTTCCTGTCTTAATTTGGTGAAACTGTTAAATTTCCAAGTATCTTCACTATGTAAACAGAAAGGCTTTGAAGTATTCCGAGGTCAGTAATAATGTTTCAAGCTTTAATTGGCAGTGTTTATTGGATTGGTTTTTTCAGCAGTCTTCTATAAAGAAATTTGTCTCATGCCTGTTCAGGTGGGGTTAGGGTGTGGAGGAGGAGGGACTGCAGGAGGAGGAGGAGAAGGACTGCAGGAGGAGGAGGAGGGACTGGAAGTCAAAGTAGGGAGGCATCCTGCACTACTGATGCCTTGCAGTCAAACTCACCATCGCAGGCTCCTGTGAAGGTCCAGGGCTGACCTCCTGTGCAAACTGGATTGGTTGGGGCGCCGTTGTAAAGTAGGGAGGCATCACACGTTACAGTGGCGCAAGTGTCAGTATCAGTTCCAGCGCCATCGCAGAGGTACCCAGTCGGAACTGAACAGGGAGCTGAAATGCAGGCATTAAAATACAATCAGTTAGGTTCCTCAGAAGTCATTCTTCATGTATACAACCAACCTATTGCCCAGAAACCATAATGGCATGGGGTGATGCAGTTGGCAGAGCGATGTGATGAACAGGATGCAGTGTCAGGTGGGGTTAGGGTGTGGAGGAGGAGGGACTGCAGGAGGAAGAGGAGGGACTGGAAGTCAAAGTAGGGAGGCATCCTGCACTACTGATGCCTTGCAGTCTAACTCACCATCGCAGGCTCCTGTGAAGGTCCAGGGCTGACCTCCTGTGCAAACTGGATTGGTTGGGGCGCCGTTGTAAAGTAGGGAGGCATCACACGTTACGGTGGCGCAAGTGTCAGTATCAGTTCCAGCGCCATCGCAGAGGTACCCAGTCGGATTGAACAGGGAGCTGAAATGCAGGCATTAAAATACAATCAGTTAGGTTCCTCAGAAGTCATTCTTCATGTATACAACCAACCTATTGCCCAGAAACCATAATGGCATGGGGTGATGCAGTTGGCAGAGCGATGTGATGAACAGGATGCAGTGTCAGGTGGGGTTAGGGTGTGGAGGAGGAGGGACTGCAGGAGGAGGAGGAGGGACTGGAAGTCAAAGTAGGGAGGCAGCCTGCACTACTGATGCCTTGCAGTCTAACTCACCATCACAGGCTCCTGTGAAGGTCCAGGGCTGACCTCCTGTGCAAACTGGATTGGTTGGGGCGCCGTTGTAAAGTAGGGAGGCATCACACGTTACGGTGGCGCAAGTGTCAGTATCAGTTCCAGCGCCATCGCAGAGGTACCAGTCGGAACTGAACAGGTAGCTGAAATGCAGGCATTAAAATACAATCAGTTAGGTTCCTCAGAAGTCATTCTTCATGTATACAACCAACCTATTGCCCAGAAACCATAATGGCATGGGGTGAGTTACACCACAGGGGGGTGAAGTGGCAGCGCACTCTTCCCTTCAAATATATTGAGTGCGTGGTAGTTATAATTTGAAAAATTTGGAATTGATAGTCTTCATAATATCTATGATTAGTAAGCTAAAGTAAGGGGGTGCTTGCTGGTGGCTTTCCTGTCTTAATTTGGTGAAACTGTTAAATTTCGAAGTATCTTCACTATGTAAACAGAAAGGCTTTGAAGTATTCCGAGGTCAGTAATAATGTTTCAAGCTTTAATTGGCAGTGTTTATTGGATTGGTTTTTTCAGCAGTCTTCTATGAAGAATCTTGTCTCATGCCTGTTCAATCATGATTACGAGATGCAAGACACAAATGTGATGAAGGGGAGTCAATAGTGGCAATGGGACTGCAGGAGGAGGAGGAGAAGGACTGCAGGAGGAGGAGGAGGGACTGGAAGTCAAAGTAGGGAGGCATCCTGCACTACTGATGCCTTGCAATCTAACTCACCATCGCAGGCTCCTGTGAAGGTCCAGGGCTGACCTCCTGTGCAAACTGGATTGGTTGGGGCGCCGTTGTAAAGTAGGGAGGCATCACACGTTACGGTGGCGCAAGTGTCAGTATCAGTTCCAGCGCCATCGCAGAGGTACCCAGTCGGAACTGAACAGGGAGCTGAAATGCAGGCATTAAAATACAATCAGTTAGGTTCGTCAGAAGTCATTCTTCATGTATACAACCAACCTATTGCCCAGAAACCATAATGGCATGGGGTGATGCAGTTGGCAGAGCGATGTGATGAACAGGATGCAGTGTCAGGTGGGGTTAGGGTGTGGAGGAGGAGGGACTGCAGGAGGAGGAGGAGGGACTGGAAGTCAAAGTAGGGAGGCATCCTGCACTACTGATGCCTTGCAGTCTAACTCACCATCGCAGGCTCCTGTGAAGGTCCAGGGCTGACCTCCTGTGCAAACTGGATTGGTTGGGGCGCCGTTGTAAAGTAGGGAGGCATCACACGTTACGGTGGCGCAAGTGTCAGTATCAGTTCCAGCGCCATCGCAGAGGTACCCAGTCGGATTGAACAGGGAGCTGAAATGCAGGCATTAAAATACAATCAGTTAGGTTCCTCAGAAGTCATTCTTCATGTATACAACCAACCTATTGCCCAGAAACCATAATGGCATGGGGTGATGCAGTTGGCAGAGCGATGTGATGGACAGGATGCAGTGTCAGGTGGGGTTAGGGTGTGGAGGAGGAGGGACTGCAAGAGGAGGAGGAGGGACTGGAAGTCAAAGTAGGGAGGCAGCCTGCACTACTGATGCCTTGCAGTCTAACTCACCATCACAGGCTCCTGTGAAGGTCCAGGGCTGACCTCCTGTGCAAACTGGATTGGTTGGGGCGCCGTTGTAAAGTAGGGAGGCATCACACGTTACGGTGGCGCAAGTGTCAGTATCAGTTCCAGCGCCATCGCAGAGGTACCCAGTCGGAACTGAACAGGTAGCTGAAATGCAGGCATTAAAATACAATCAGTTAGGTTCCTCAGAAGTCATTCTTCATGTATACAACCAACCTATTGCCCAGAAACCATAATGGCATGGGGTGAGTTACACCACAGGGGGGTGAAGTGGCAGCGCACTCTTCCCTTCAAATATATTGAGTGCGTGGTAGTTGTAATTTGAAAAATTTGGAATTGATAGTCTTCATAATATCTATGATTAGTAAGCTAAAGTAAGGGGGTGCTTGCTGGTGGCTTTCCTGTCTTAATTTGGTGAAACTGTTAAATTTACAAGTATCTTCACTATGTAAACAGAAAGGCTTTGAAGTATTCCGAGGTCAGTAATAATGTTTCAAGCTTTAATTGGCAGTGTTTATTGGATTGGTTTTTTCAGCAGTCTTCTATGAAGAATCTTGTCTCATGCCTGTTCAATCATGATTACGAGATGCAAGACACAAATGTGATGAAGGGGAGTCAATAGTGGCAATGGGACTGCAGGAGGAGGAGGAGAAGGACTGCAGGAGGAGGAGGAGGGACTGGAAGTCAAAGTAGGGAGGCATCCTGCACTACTGATGCCTTGCAGTCAAACTCACCATCGCAGGCTCCTGTGAAGGGCCAGGGCTGACCTCCTGTGCAAACTGGATTGGTTGGGGCGCCGTTGTAAAGTAGGGAGGCATCACACGTTACGGTGGCGCAAGTGTCAGTATCAGTTCCAGCGCCATCGCAGAGGTACCCAGTCGGAACTGAACAGGGAGCTGAAATGCAGGCATTAAAATACAATCAGTTAGGTTCCTCAGAAGTCATTCTTCATGTATACAACCAACCTATTGCCCAGAAACCATAATGGCATGGGGTGATGCAGTTGGCAGAGCGATGTGATGAACAGGATGCAGTGTCAGGTGGGGTTAGGGTGTGGAGGAGGAGGGACTGCAGGAGGAGGAGGAGGGACTGGAAGTCAAAGTAGGGAGGCATCCTGCACTACTGATGCCTTGCAGTCTAACTCACCATCGCAGGCTCCTGTGAAGGTCCAGGGCTGACCTCCTGTGCAAACTGGATTGGTTGGGGCGCCGTTGTAAAGTAGGGAGGCATCACACGTTACGGTGGCGCAAGTGTCAGTATCAGTTCCAGCGCCATCGCAGAGGTACCCAGTCGGAACTGAACAGGGAGCTGAAATGCAGGCATTAAAATACAATCAGTTAGGTTCGTCAGAAGTCATTCTTCATGTATACAACCAACCTATTGCCCAGAAACCATAATGGCATGGGGTGATGCAGTTGGCAGAGCGATGTGATGAACAGGATGCAGTGTCAGGTGGGGTTAGGGTGTGGAGGAGGAGGGACTGCAGGAGGAGGAGGAGGGACTGGAAGTCAAAGTAGGGAGGCATCCTGCACTACTGATGCCTTGCAGTCTAACTCACCATCGCAGGCTCTTGTGAAGGTCCAGGGCTGACCTCCTGTGCAAACTGGATTGGTTGGGGCGCCGTTGTAAAGTAGGGAGGCATCACACGTTACGGTGGCGCAAGTGTCAGTATCAGTTCCAGCGCCATCGCAGAGGTACCCAGTCGGAACTGAACAGGGAGCTGAAATGCAGGCATTAAAATACAATCAGTTAGGTTCGTCAGAAGTCATTCTTCATGTATACAACCAACCTATTGCCCAGAAACCATAATGGCATGGGGTGAGTTACACCACAGGGGGGTGAAGTGGCAGCGCACTCTTCCCTTCAAATATATTGAGTGCGTGGTAGTTGTAATTTGAAAAATTTGGAATTGATAGTCTTCATAATATCTATGATTAGTAAGCTAAAGTAAGGGGGTGCTTGCTGGTGGCTTTCCTGTCTTAATTTGGTGAAACTGTTAAATTTCCAAGTATCTTCACTATGTAAACAGAAAGGCTTTGAAGTATTCCGAGGTCAGTAATAATGTTTCAAGCTTTAATTGGCAGTGTTTATTGGATTGGTTTTTTCAGCAGTCTTCTATGAAGAATCTTGTCTCATGCCGATTGACTGATTGGGTTAGGGTGTGGAGGAGGAGGGACTGCAGGAGGAGGAGGAGGAGGAGGAGGAGGGGGGACTGCAGGAGGAGGAGGAGAAGGACTGCAGGAGGAGGAGGAGGGACTGGAAGTCTAAGTAGGGAGGCATCCTGCACTACTGATGCCTTGCAGTCTAACTCACCATCGCAGGCTCCTGTGAAGGTCCAGGGCTGACCTCCTGTGCAAACTGGATTGGTCGGGGCGCCGTTGTAAAGTAGGGAGGCATCACACGTTACCGACTGGAACATTCCTCCTGGGAATTGTGTAGGTGAGTAAAGACGAGAAGGTGAAAGAGGTGCAGAATGTTTGCACTGCACATGGTACTCCAATTCTCGTGGACTAAATTCCAGTCACATGGAACAATGTACTTGTTGACTTTTGAAGTATGCCTCTTTCTGTTCCATGTCTGTTAACCAGACACTTGTAAGTCCAGGACCTCCGTAATTGCACAGTAAAAAATGCTACCATACAGTAGAGTGTGAAGGAATCGTTTTGCTCCTGGAATCTGACAAATAATCACGAACGAAGGTGGCCTTAATTGTGGAAACCACCACTACGATATTTTCTGGCAGCAAGATTCCAGTACTATTGGCCCACTCAACCTTTTATGAACTTCGCCTGGCAACATGTATTTTACTGTGCGTACCTGACACGTAAAACACCAGTACCAATGGAATTGCCAGGAACAGAAGAAATGCAACTACATTGCGTCAGTGGTAGTAAAGGTATCTCATCTCGTGCAGTACCTGCGTTAGCGATAAGATATGCTCATGTCCTTGCAAGAGACAGTGCAGTTTTATGTTAAGTAGTCCAGAATGCAGTGAAGATTCCACAGGCATCCTCTACCACTAATGCTGATATATATTACCCTTGTCTATACAGGTCCAGTGACCGCCCTGTCCTACACAGCAATGACAGTGTCCTACCCCTTGAATGCTGCGATTACGAGCAATAATCCAACTCCGACTGGCACTGCTACTAGCTACAGCGTCTCCCCCGCCCTGCCAACGGGTCTTAACCTGGACGCAATCACCGGCATCATCTCAGGCACCCCCACTGTGGCGGTAGCTGCTGTGAATTACATTGTGACTGTCAGTGGTCCTAGCAGCTCGACGGCGACAGCCACCCTCAGCATCGCCACCACAGGCAAGTGCAATATGCTTGGACATCTCATTGAATTCTGTCACCATCACCTTTGGAATTACAGGCAAGTGCAGTTTTCTTTGTAGGTTCTTCACAGTTGTGCCATAGCCTTTTCAAGCATACAGGGGAAAGGCATCTGAAAACATTATCTATCAATTGTGGTCGGTTGTTTTAAAGCTTCAAAAAAAATAACAAGCGTGTTGCTTGTGTTGCATGTATGCTTGTGCACCCCCCCATCCCATCCCATCTCCCCTGCCCACCCGATGAGCACATCATTGAATCAGATAACTTGCAGTTGGGAAGTACCAACTATCTACTTACAAAACTGTATCTAGGTCGATCCTTGCCTGTGGACCCCCTCAAGATGACATTTTGGTCCTTGCACCCCACACTCCCATCCAGTTCCAGTCACCCATGCAATGTCACACCGCCTGCCACACTGCCACCCCTTGTCCTTTTCCTCCATTAATACTTGTACTTTGATTCCCCCTCTACCCCAACAACCATAACTGCAACCAACCCCAGTTAACAACCTCAAGAGCAACCAACCCCATGAAACCCTTCAACCCTTTATGCAGCTCTTGTTCCCCCCTGATTGTTCTCCCCTAGCTTCAGCATCGTTCCCCTGATGTATAACCCTGTCCCCTACGCAGACCTGTCTTACACTGTGGATGCTAACTACCCCGCAAAAGCTGCGCTTATCATTGAGGCTCCGACAACATCTCTCACCGGTATCATTACCTGGTCCAGTGTACCCGCCTTGCCTTCGCCTCTCGCTTTCGGAACTGCAGGCGGGATTACTGGCACACCCCCTGACGTGGTACCCTCTCGAGGATACGTGGTGACAGGCACAAATGACGCAGTTCCCCCTCTCACCAAGTCTGTCACCATCACCTTTGGAATTACAGGCAAGTGCAGTTTTCTTTGTAGGTTCTTCACAGTTGTGCCATAGCCTTTTCAAGCATACAGGGGAAAGGCATCTGAAAACATTATCTATCAATTGTGGTCGGTTGTTTTAAAGCTTCAAAAAAAATAACAAGCGTGTTGCTTGTGTTGCATGTATGCTTGTGCACCCCCCCATCCCATCCCATCTCCCCTGCCCACCCGATGAGCACATCATTGAATCAGATAACTTGCAGTTGGGAAGTACCAACTATCTACTTACAAAACTATATCTATCTTTGCCTCCTTTTCAATCAGAACTGTGATGGGCATCTTCAAGTATACCAGATGCTGCCTATGTCAATCAAACCATTGAATACAGTGTGGGTCTTGTGCATGCCTGTGCTCCATTCCCCCTGTCCAGCTTACTCGTGCTCTTCCAGGAGCAACCAGCCACAGTTGTGTTGGGGGGATCTCTTACCCTGTCAGTTGCATTGCCTCTGAATGCCCTGCCCAACGCAACTGCTACAGTATACTCTACCCCTTATGCTGAGGTCCACCACCATTTTCTCTGAAGCTCCATCTCCAGTGACCGCCTTGTCCTACACAACTATGATACTGTACTACCCCTTACAGCATCCTCTACCACTAATGCTGATATATATTACCCTTGTCTATGCAGGTCCAGTGACCGCCCTGTCCTACACAGCAATGACAGCGTCCTACCCCTTGAATGCTGCGATTACGAGCAATAATCCAACTCCGACTGGCACTGCTACTAGCTACAGCGTCTCCCCCGCCCTGCCAACGGGTCTTAACCTGGACGCAATCACCAGCATCATCTCAGGCACCCCCACTGTGGCGGTAGCTGCTGTGAATTACATTGTGACTGTCAGTGGTCCTAGCAGCTCGACGGCGACAGCCACCCTCAGCATTGCCACCACAGGCAAGTGCAATATGCTTGGACATCTCATTGAAAATGGCCAAGGTTATGCATGGCACAGCTTTGCCTCCTTTTCAATCAGAACTGTGATGGGCATCTTCAAGTATACCAGATGCTGCCTATGTCAATCAAACCATTGAATACCGTGCTGGTTGTGTGGGTCTTGTACATGCCTGTGCACCCACCCCCCTGTCCAGCTTACTCATGCTCTTCCAGTATCAACCAGCCACATCTATGTTGGGGATATTTCTTACCCTGTCAGTTGCATTGCCTCAGAATGCCCTGTCCTATGCAACTGCTCCTCTACCATTAATGCTGAGATCCATCACCTTTTTTCTCTGCAGCTTCTTCTCCAGTGACCGCCCTGTCCTACACAACTATGACAGTGTCCTACCCCTTGAATGCTGCGATTACGAGCAATAATCCAACTCTGACTGGCACTGCTATTAGCTACAGCGTCTCCCCCGCCCTGCCAACGGGTTTTAACCTGGACGCAATCACCGGCATCATCTCGGGCACCCCCACTGTGGCGGTAGCTGCTGTGAATTACATTGTGACAGTCAGTGGTCCTAGCAGCTCAACGGCGACGGCCACCCTCAGCATTGCCACCACAGGCAAGTGCAATATGCTTGGACATCTCATTGAAAACTACTTTTCAATCTCAACTGTGATAGGCATCTTCTTTATTACCCAGTAAGGTACCCTATTTGCATGGGAATTGCTAATATCTGGCTTTATAGCTTAAGCTATTAAGCTAGTATCTTTGACAGCCTTCTTTTATTAAACACTCTCCCCTTGGTAAGGGCGAAGATAAAAAATAGGCCTTGATTAGCAGATTAAAAGTGTTAAGTGTCCTGTGACCTGCGCCGTGGGTGCTGCAATTACACCAAACAGTCCCACTCTTGGTGGATCCCCAAACAAATTTCCATTTAGCCCAACCTTCCGTCGGGCTTGTTGCTTTCTGAGACGACTGGTGTCATCTCAGGCACCCCCATATTGGTATCAGCTGCCGCAGTGTACATTGTGACAGTCACTGATGGCACTAACACAGGGACAGGCACAGTCCGCATCGCCACCTCAGGCAAGTACAAAATGCCCAGGGGGTAGGATTTTATCTGCTTAACATGGTGTGATGCCTTGATGATACTATACTATCAACCTCCATATCATGTTGAATATATCAGTTGATTCCAATTGGACACAGTTGCAGTATGTGAAGAATCCAATATCAGGTAAACGGTTGCTTGCAATCCTATGCTCCCTTGCCTGCCATCTGACTTCCAATCTCCTTCCCTTCCAGGATCAACCGACCTGAGTGGCAAAACATTTGTGCAGCTTAAATAGAGTGCCTCCTTCACGATGCCACATGCTGCGTGCGTCTCTGCTGAAGGAAACAAGCCTGCCTTCATCTCCTCCTTCCAGTTTGAGACAGCCGATGTCTGGAACAAGCGTAACCCCACTAACATGATCCAGACTCCCCGACGCTATCCTGCACTGTGATGGAGAACCTCCCCCCTACCCTCTTTCCCCACCACACACCCACCAGCACCACCAACACCCTCCCAACCCACACACACACTGGCTAGACTCCCCGACGCTATCCTGCACTGTGATGGAGAACCTGCCCCCCTACCCTCTTTCCCCACCACACACCCACCAGCACCACCAACACCCTCCCAACACACACACACACTGGCTAGACTCCCCGACGCTATCCTGCACTGTGATGGAGAACCTGCCCCCTACCCTCTTTCCCCACCACACACCCACCAGCACCACCAACACCCTCCCAACACACACACACTGGCTAGACTCCCCGACGCTATCCTGCACTGTGATGGAGAACCTGCCCCCCTACCCTCTTTCCCCACCACACACCCACCAGCACCACCAACACCCTCCCAACCCACACACACACTGGCTAGACTCCCCGACGCTATCCTGCACTGTGATGGAGAACCTGCCCCCCTACCCTCTTTCCCCACCACACACCCACCAGCACCACCAACACCCTCCAACACACACACACACTGGCTAGACTCCCCGACGCTATCCTGCACTGTGATGGAGAACCTGCCCCCTACCCTCTTTCCCCACCACACACCCACCAGCACCACCAACACCCTCCCAACCCACACACACACTGGCTAGACTCATCGACGCTATCCTGCACTGTGATGGCGAACCTCCCCCCTACCCTCTTTCCCCACCTCACACCCACCAGCAAACACCAACATCCTCCCAACCCACACAATACACACACTGGGCTAGACTACCCGACGCTATTACTGAAATGTGGGAGGTGGTAGAAAAGAAATGAAAGAAAAGAGGGACTTAAAAACAAAACAAAAAAAAGACAAAATATTAGAAAAAGAAAAAAAAAAAAAAACACGGCTGCAGAGAATGAAAAGGCAGCAGTACTAGAAGGAAAGCGTGGGAGGGATTGAAAAGAAAAAAGATAAGGCGGGTAAAAAAA